>JAVQJF010119205.1:0-58783 GCA_036023855.1 Gadopsis marmoratus
AAACTGATTTTAGTTCAGGGGCCACATTCAGCCTAATTTCATATCAAGTGGGCCAGTTAAATCACAGCATAATAATCGTACAGTAAGTACATTATGAAAATGTATATATTTAAGGAACAGTCCTTTTACAAAACATTATGAGACTGAGACTTCGTAATGAAAATAAGTGCAACTTTAATAATACTATGACTGAGTTTATCATGTACACATGTGCAGTACGACTCACAGAGTCACAGTGGATCTACAAAGGCACAAAACATTTAGTCACAGGAATTTGGAACTGAAATATCAAATTGAACTTTATGATTAAAGTACCTGCCTTATACATATACATTTTGTACACAAACAGTTGTGGCAGTGGGTGAACAACAGGATTCCACCAAACCCATTTGTAGTGAAGCTGCTGACCTACGTCATGTTGCACAATATTTCAGCGTTTTTACATTTGACCACAGATAGTATTCACAGTACTATATTCTTCAGAGTGCAAAAGGTGTCTAAAGCAGCATATTCATATTGTATTCCTTTAAGACTGAAACTGCATACAAGCTCTGCTCTCCTGCGGCCGCAAACGCACCATCCAGATGTTTCCTTCGTTCTGCTCCTTTTCTTACAGTTTAGGTTTTCATGTCACTTTTGTTTGGGGTTTTTTTTTTTGTTGTTGTTGTTTTTTACTCTGTAACGGTGCGACTTGAAATGTAGCGAAGTGCAAGTACTTGTGGTAAAAAGTACTTAAGTAAAAGTAAAACTACCGATTTTTAAAAATACTCCAAAAAGTACAAGTACACCCTGCTTCACAAAACACCGACTTTGTCAGGCTAAATGTAATTCGTTACATGTCAGTCGCGTGGGCCATTTAATGCGTCTTTAAATGAATTTATCTGATGGCACTTCTGCACTTCCATTCATTCAAGTGGGGTTTTAAATGAAGGACTTTATTTAGAACTGGGTATCTTTACATCGTCGTACTGGTACTTTTGCTAAAGTAAAGGACTCTTCCACCAACACCGCATGTACACTGTGATCTTACATGCTTAACACAACTGACTTGGTCGCTACCATTATTGCTCCTCCGCGTGCTCGGCTGTCAGGGGGGAGATGACAACATGTGTAATCCTCCGTCGCGTGACTCGCGGTAATAATCACTTCATAATGACGAGAGGCGTCTGCCGGTCGCGGTGAGACGGGGAGACGGAGAGCTGCGCAACACCTCCGGTAAGTGTCCCGGTAAACCCGCTGAAGGTTTCCATCGTTCAGCTTGTTCTTAATTGATTTGTTCATTATGGAACAGAAACCCAGTGTCCGCGTCCGCCTGCCGCGCAGATGCACGTTCAGTGCGCCGCACTGCGTTCAGCTGTGGACACTTTGGTGGCACTTTGTGCCGAGCCGCTCCTGGGTCCGGGTCCCGCCCTGTGAACCTGCTATAAACAGGTGGTGGCTCATAATTAAAGCCCCCCCACATGTTATTCTCTGTCAATTCATTCCACGGAAACAAATGAGACCAGTTAATTGCAGGGCTCGGTGAACGGCTGTGACCTTCATTCATTTCACTGACATCGAATATTCAAATGCAAATTAGCAGGTGAATCACCGCCGACGAAGCGTCGCCATAAATACGGACTCAAACCGGCCCCCTTGTCCCCGCAGGGCCTGACCGGTGATCCTGCTGAGACCAGAGGTTCCTGGGGGGGGAGATGTCTGTTGTGGGCGCGCAGCCTTTCATCAAACCAATGCAGCCAACACCTTCTGTCTCGCCTGGGAACCAGAGGAGACACACGCTCCCTGCGAGCGAAGTCCGGCCGCTCAACACGCAAGACGCCATCAGCGTCTTTGAAATCGAGCGAGAAGGTAAGTGGCGAGTTTTAACGAGACTCGGCGCAAAGAATGTTGGGCAATTTGCGCCGCCTTTAGTGTGCGTAAAAGTAGTGCCAGGCGATTTTATTGCGCAGGCGATTCTCACTTTCTGTGTGTCTCTGTGTGTGTCTCTCTCTCTCTCTCTGTCTCTGTGTCTCTCTCTCTCTGTGTCTCTCTCTCTCTCTCTCTCTCTCTCTCTGTGTGTGTCTCTCTCTCTCTCTCTCTCTCTCTCTCTCTCTCTCTCTGTCTGCCCCCCCCCTCTCTCTCTCAGCATTTATCTCAGCATCAGGTGAGTGTCCCCTCCACCTGGATGAGGTGCGTCACTTCCTCACACTGTGTCCAGAGCTGTCCATGGGCTGGATTGAGGAGGGCCGACTGGTGGCTTTTATCATCGGCTCTCTGTGGGACCAAGACAGACTCACTACAGTAAGTTAATCTATCTATCTATCTATCTATCTATCTATCTATCTATCTATCTATCTATCTATCTATCTATCTATCTATCTATCTATCTATCTATGAGGTCAGTAATTATGAACTCTAACCACTTTGCTCAAGGACGCACTGACTCTCCACAAGCCCTGCGGCTCCACCGTCCACATCCACATCCTCGCTGTCCATCGCACCTTCAGGCAGCAGGGAAAAGGTCCCATTCTGATGTGGCGCTACCTGCAGTATCTCCGATGCCTGCCCAATGTGCGCCGAGCAGTGCTGATGTGCGAGGACACCCTCATTCCCTTCTACCGGAAGTCCGGCTTCAAGGTGCTGGGGCGCTGTGCCATCACCGTGGCCAACCTGACCTTCACGGAGATGTGGTACCCCATCAGTGGCCACGCGTACATGCGGCGCAACAGTGAAGCCATCCGTTTCCCTCAGCATCCCTTGACTCAGCCACTGGCAAAGACTGACAAGCACATATGATGTATGGCATGGTGATTTGTGCAACTGAGATATCAGTTAAATCAGTGTTGTACTCTTGTACTGCTTGTTGTTGGACTTTTCCCCTCTAATCTCATGCTGAAGCTCGTCAGTGTACCACATGTGTAGTACTCTTATTGTGTACAATAAAAACAAGAATGTACTATACTGTGATGTGATGTATTATATGAATGTTTTCCACTCATCTGTGAGAGGAGTAGACTAGTGTGTTGAACTAAATTGATGTGGTAGACCTTTGGGTTTGTGGCTGCACAGGAAGATGTCTCTTGCTTCACCAGGCTTTAACAGCTGCAGCTCCTCCAGCTCTATTCGGGGGCTTTAGTTGCTGTAAACATGATTTCTCTCCACAGATATCTCCTGCAGATCCAGTGACGTTGCTTAAACCAACCTCTATTGGTTAGATACACTTTCTTGTGATGTTTTGTTCCATATTTGTGTCTGTTTCAGTCTCGCAATTTCAATAAAATGTTTTATGCTGTTTTTTTAAGATGAAAAATCTTTGATTTGGCTTGTCCTCCCGGAGACACAATCTAACACAAAATATAAATCCTGTACATGCACTGATTGACAACTTTATCCAATAAAACATGTCCTTGAAAACCTCATTATCGCTGTTATTTATAAGGAGCATTTCCTAGCCTCTCTGTAGCATAGTGTCACTGTCTTTAAGCCAGTATGTTCAGCTATCTCTGCGCTGTGCCTCTGGAGACTCAGTGGGAAGCCTTATGCTCTTGAATGGAGCTTTAATCCACGACACAGTCACAGACTCACGTCTAATCCACTAACGTGCCAAGGTGAGCAGCTCCCGTTCCCCTGAAGGACAAACTCTGCATGTAATGGTCACCTCAAAAATTACCCCGAACTAATGACCCAGAGCTGTGAAGTCTGAACTTTACTGTTTACTGAGTTTATTTCCCTTTGCAGAGCGTTTAAACCAATGAAGATCGAGACAAACGCACTTTACATTAGTGCCGTATAAAGAGGAAAAAAACAGGACAGTGCTCATGGAATACGTGTGCTTTAAATATCAGTTGACATGGTAGTGGCATGATTACAGAGATGCTTTTTTTTATCATTTACAGAGAGAGTGAATAAGAGGCAAATGTACAAATGCTCATTGTCAAGGTTTTAACCATCAGCACTGCAGTCTAGTATTATGCCAGTAATAATCCAGCAAAACAAAAAGGAGCTGCCAATTACCATGTACATCACTCAGGCATTGGTCCAGTCAATGCAAATGTGCTATTTGTGTTGTTACGTACTGTACGTGACGCTGATGTATTCTGGTTTATTTAGCAGGCTTTTTATTAGAGAGGCAGGCGTCACACACGCACGTAGGTCACTACACAGTGCACAGAAACAGGAGAACACCAAACATGAAATTGATTCCAGCCAACTGCTGTCAGAAAAATAGAAAATAAAGATACGAAGAAGAAGACAAAGAAAAGGCTGTAAGATGAGGTGGTTGCAAGGTGGTTTTCTCATTACAGCATAATGTTTTCTACTTTAAGTGAGATGACACAGCCATCAGGGAACATCCTTAAACCACCCTCTAGACACAAAGTGGGGCCACTTCAGCCTCCAGACAGGCTCATGTGCAGTAATCCTACAAAGTCCTTTCAGTCACCAGGTAATCTGGCAGGCAGACATCCCAGCAGAGAGGCTTCAGATTCCCACATCAACACTGTTTACTGTAACCTCATCCACTGCGGTGTCAGATGGGGTCTTTCAGACAATTCCCCAAGTGATATTACTTCTTTTTTTTTTTTACCCAAAAGGGGACTTTAGACCTTTGTTGACAGTTTTTGTGAGCAAATTATTTTCTATAGAACTCATTGCTCATGCTGACAAGGTAGTGCACCCTGACACTTCACAACGACCAGTGGGTCCTGGTCCTAATATAGTTGTCTACATGATTCCAATGTCTGAGACACATGCTTCAGCCGTGCGTTGACCTTGTTAATTTTAACACGCTACTGCTAGTATTTGAATCCTATTTAATCTGTATCCTTAATCCATCATTTCCAAGCACATGACTCGCCGTGGTTTACCAGCATTGTATATTAAGTCCAGCTATTTGCCATGAGATAAAGTATTAAATACAGTAGGTGATTCACGGTTTTGTGGAGCAAGTCGTGTCTGGAAATGGGAAGATATGCATCATACATTGTACATCCCATATATTAATATTAATGGCAGGGCTAAGGGTCTACAGCCATGCTACCAGCTCTGTGGGGCTGTACTTAGGCACAGGCGTGCTTTGAGCTAAACGTTAAAATCAGCATGCCAACATGCTGAAATGACGATGCTGAATTTTAGCAGGTATAATGTTTATCATTGTCAACATTTTAGGTTAGCATGGTAACATTAACTAGTTAACACAAAACACAAAGCACAGCTAAGGCTGATGGGAATGTCATTAGTTTTATTTGGTCATAAATCAAAGTATTGTAAAAATTCCAACTTGGACCTGATGATAGTGCTAGATGGAAAGTTAAGGGATCATCAAAGTGGTTACAATTCATTCAGAGGGGGATATGAATGTGCACCAAATTTCACAACAATCTATAAAATAGTCAACCTCATGGTGGCAGTAGAGATAAAGTCAGGGAATCACACTTGTCACTATGGTTCTTCCTCTGGGTACCATGAATATCTGTAACAAAATTCCATGGAAATCCATCAGTTGTTGAGACATTTCAGTTCAGAACTAAGTGGCGGACTGACCGATCAGCTGACAGAGCGACATTTAACGATTAGCATGGCTAAAAAGCAGAGGTTAGAATGAAGACCATCATGTGACCGTCAACATATTATTGTGAATACTCAAAACATGGCCTAGTTTATGAATTAAATTGACTTCATTTACACAAATATGTTCTTGTAATTCACCCCTTAATATTTTAAATAACAGAACAGACAAATGATTGTCAGGCTTGAGTAGTTTAATAAGCACTTATGAAGGATTTAACTTGAGAGGGCTGAAAAAACATTTTGGCATATAAAACAAACATTACCCTCATCTTTTTTTTTTTTACAGCAGACCCAAAAATAGCACACAAACAAAAACAGATACACATGTACAGTTTCACCAAAAAACAGTTTTTCCCCCCCCAAGTGTTTTCAAAAAGTGTATGATCTTTATGTGTATCAGTATCCATTATCATACACACCGTTAGCACCAGTGGCTGTGGCAAATAAAACATGTTACACATCTAGACTTTGCTGTAGGAGGAACTGAACCGATAGTTTGAGTATGATGGGGCATTTGTGGCATCAGTAGAGGCTACAGGAAGCAGCAGGAGGCCTGTGCTGATGTCTTTCTTACACAGCTTCATCGCCTGCTTGTACGATATCTTCTCTTTAGTGATGGGGTCTACCAGCTCTTTTGTGAGGGAAGCCTCATCTTGCAGTTCATTAGCTGTTGTGCTGTCAATGAGATTTCTGGCGAGAGCTTCTTTGACAGTGAGGCGGCCTGCTTTAGAGGGATCCACCAAACCACCAGTCAGGTACTGTGCCTCGATGTACCTCCTGGCATTTTCTTGGGGAATATACCCCTTCTGTGCTGCCTGACCCACTGCAAGACGCTCTTTGGTCACAGGATCCTCGACTCCAGTGAAGGCCTTCTGGGCATTCAGAAGCTTGTACATATGACCCGTGTCAATGAGACCATGTTCAGCTGCCTTGTGGACAGACAGTTTGTCTTTTTTGGTGAGATCAACTATTCCACCGGAGGCTGCTTGGGCCTCCAGCAGCTTCAGAGCTGTGTCGGCGTCAATGAATTTACGGGTTAGGGCACTTCTCACAGACATGCGGCTTCCAGTGGTAGTGTCAAAAATACCAGAGATTGGGAAATATTCATCACCTGCTGAAGCACTGAGGTTGTTCAAACTGCCACTATGCTGAGTGTTGAGGCTGGTGTAGGAGGACCTCAGGGAGGTTGGCATGGAGTTCAAAGGAGCGGTTGGGGTGGGTTTGATGGGTGATCTTGGGGCTGTTATTTGAGGAACGTAGGGTTTTCTGGTTTCCCCTACAACAAGAAGGGCAAATTCAGAAATGTGTATTTTCCCTTCCTTGTAGCGGTTCACGTCATATTGGGTCAAGCGACCATCCCTCAGAGCATCCTTGACAGAGTACTGCTTCCCACTTTTGCGATCCTGCAGAATTGTTGTATCCCCATCTGGACCAGTTGAAGTGATTTCCTCCCAATCACACTCTAACTCTGACAAGTGAATGTACTGGTTGCGATCAATTAGCCCCTGCAAGTAGGCGTCATAGGGAGACATGTCTTTACCGGTTTCTGGATCCATGATGGTGATCTTTGTGGAAAGATTTGTCTCTCTGGTGTGAGTTTCAGACTGGTCCTCTTTCTGAATGCCGTTCTGCAGCTCAATGATGAGTGTGTCTCTCTGGTGTATTTTGTCTTTTTCGTTCAGGATTTCTTTCTCCAGGCGTTGTATTTCAGAGGATGATTTAAGACTCCTCTGCCGTGCCATCAGGTTTCTCTCGCTCATCAGTTTGGACTGTTGCTGGAAGGTAATGCTGATGTTTTGTCTTTGAGACTCTAGCATTTTGAGCTGTCTGAGGAGATCCTCCTTCTCTCTCTGCAGAGCATCTCTGCTGGTAATGACAGTGGTCTCTTCCTGAGACGTAACAGACTTCGATGTCTGCAAATGGGTAATTTTGATGTTGATGTTCTGAGTGTTATCCTCCTGGTTACGCCTGAGATTTCTCTCCTGCGTTAATAATTCTCTTAGATGTTCTCTTTCAGCCTCCACTTCTGGGTCTTTCTCCACACGAACAACTTCTCTGTAAACAACCTTCTCAATTGACTTCTCCTTTTGCAGAATTTCCAACTTGATCTTAATGTTGCGGATTTCTCTCTCTAGACGACTGATATTGGTTCCCTCAGTCTCCAAGTTGACACGTATACCATCAGTAAGTTTTTCCAGCTTAGGGTCCCTTTCTACTTTCAGGACCTCCTCAATGACAATCTTTTCCTGAACGGGTGGAGGAGCATTTTCCAGTTCAAGAATGCGAGATTTGATCTGCCTGAGCTCTGACTCCACTTGAATCTTCTTCTGGCGATCATCCATCTGAGCCAGCATATTCTCTTTTTCCTGAACCAGGGCTCTGAGTTGTCTGACCTCTAATTCAAGCTTTCTACGGGTTTTCAATTCATCATCCAGGCTCTTGTTCAACTTATCATGCTCCAGGATCTGCTTGGGGTCCATCTGAAGACGCACCACTTCTTGCATTAAAATCTTCTCTTCTGGCTTCTGCCTTTCAAGGACAATGTATTGGTTCTGGAGGTCAAAGAGACACTCCTCCACACTGCGGCGTTGTTGAATCTCTTCTCTTACATTTCTCCGAAGTCTGTCAGCCTCTTTCTCAAGCAGAGGATCATTCTCATACTTGATGAGCTCTTTATTTACTAGCTTGGTCTCCACCTTGGATTTTTCAGTTTTCAACTCATCTCTTTCTTTACGTAGGCGGGTCAGCAGCTCTAACGTCGTGTCATAGTTGACTTGCAGACGAGAGGCTTGGTTGTTCAGCCTTTGCAATTCCCTGATGACCTCTGGGCTTTTCTCTTCTTTGATCACCTCCTGGGTCACCTCCTTGTACTCCACTTTGGGTTTCTGAGTGCGCAGGGTAGTCAGAGTCTCTATCACAGTGTTGATTTCTTTCTCCATGTCTGTACGGTTACGGTTATAATCCTGCAGCTCTTTCCTCAGACGCACCAGCATGACTTCCGTCTCAGGATCAACTCTGTAGATCTCATTGATCATCTCCTTAACCTCGACTTTAGGTCTGAGCTTGTCCACTTCACCATAACGTAGCTGAAGGGTGGTCAGGTCCTTCATCAAGATAACATTCTCATCTTTTTCCTCTTCCAAGGCCACTTGTAGTTTCTTTGACTCTTCAAGAATTTCTGGATCTTGCTGTACTTGCTTCACCACTTTGGTGATTATCTTAGGTTGGATGGTGGGAATGATCCTCTCCAGTGTGTTTATTTGGCTCCTTGTCTTAAAAATGCTATCGTTGAGTGATTTGCACAGGGATTCTTCATCTGCAATTTCACTCTGGAAGGTGAGAACAGCTTTCAGCATCTGTGGATCCTTTTCCAGTCTCACCACTTCTTTCTTAACAACCGTCTCCCTGATTTTTGGTTTCTGCTGAGACAGAACCGTGAGCTCAGTTTTCACATTAACTGCCTCAGAATGTCTCGTTTGGAGCTCCAGTTGTATCCTTTTCATCTCATCTCTCATCTTGTCAGCTTCTTTGTCAAGCTGCGGGTCTCTTTCATATTCAGTGAATACCTTGGTCACCAGTTTAGGTTCGATTCTGGTCAGCTCCATTTCCAGTTTGATGATCTTGTCATTGATAATTTCTAACTCTGTATGGGTTCTTGACGTCTTGACTGATTCAGTCTGGATCCGACTTTTCAGGGACTGTAGTTCCCCCTCCAGTTTGGGGTCACGGTAGTATTGCACCACCTCTTTCTCCTCCAACCTCTCCACTCCTCTCCTACTCTTCAGAGACACAAACCTCTTACGGTATGTTTCCAGGTCTTTTTCGACATGTAAGCGCCTGGAAACCTCCTCACTTAATTCATTTTTCAGACTATCACTCTCCTCCAAGTCCTTCTTCTGGCTCTGTAGCTGCAGCTGCTGATTGACGACTACCTGACTAATCTTCTCTTCATTCTGCACATGAATAAATTGACAACGGAGAGAAAGGGTCACTTCAGAACTAGGCAGTGAACACCAGGAGTGATTCTATGAGTGTTGTTGATGTTATTTTGATTCCATAATCATACCTTGGCCACGATGTTCTTCGCCATCCCCAACTGGCTGAGTAGCTGGCTGTTGTTTGCAGACACCTCAGAGAAACGGTTCAGTAGATCTTTCTCCTGTGTTAGAAGCAGAAGGCAAAATGAGTTTAGAAATTTTAGATTTTAGAGAAAAAGAAATAGTAAATAAAATAGTCATGAGTTCTCAGTTGAGTTTAGGCAATTGTCTATAACAGCACCTTGCTTTGTACAGACTGAGCCATAGTTTGACGTTTCTTTAGGATTGGTTCATCATCGTCATCATCATTGCCATCATCACCAACATCGCCATCATTCAGAGTGCCACGGTAAGTGTTTGACTTAACCTCATACTCCTGAAAGGAAATGCATTTAAACATTGAAGGATTAAAGTAGAGCATACCTAACCAACTGTATTTAAGTTGCAAATAGTAAATGAGAATAATAATATTCCCTGAACTCACATTTAAGACGCTCTGCAGATCACGGGAGAGAAACTTTACTTTGTCTAAATCACCTGATTTCCTCTTGATATCCTCCATCACTCTCTAAACAAGACATGGAATCAAAAACCCACAGCTGATAAGACAAAGCAGTGTTATGTTATTGTTGAAACAGACTTGAATACACAAGTTGGACACAGGTTGATAAAGAAATGCTTCCACTCACCTTCTGTGCGGTCTGCTTGGCTGTTATCTGCGCCACATCATCAGTAGGTTTGATCGTGTTATTGGGCAGATTGACCAAGAAGAAATCCAGTGACTTGACAGTATTCTGGAAATCTTGGTTTTTATTGGTTGCTTTCTGTGTGAGAACGGACCTGAAGACGAATATTTATAAAAACTCCTCACGACTGATGAAATGTTTCCATTTTAAAATAAAAACACATTTGTCAGGATGTCATACAAATCAAAAAACACACAGACACATAGAGCTACAACAATGCCTGAACCGTTTTTCACTCACCTTTCCTGGAGCTGATTATTGACAATGGTGTAACGGTTTTTCAACTGTTTCACATCATTCTCTTGGCGACCGATGTCATGACAGTATTCATTGAAACTCTGCTGCAGGGAGCTACATGCTTGCTCTGTCAGGTCCAAGTCTTTGCCTAATTTATTCAACTCATCCTTCTTTGAGGCGACATCCTTACGCATAATCTGTTTGGCATAAAGTGAAAGAACAGGGATTAAAAAAACAATTACAGGGGATCCAACCCCTATGCTCTATTCCCTGAAATGGTGAAATCTTTGACATTTTTGGTTGAATTATAAAGTATAACACCTGCAGCTGCTGGTTGCGACTCGGGAGGGCATTAGGCTGATCAAGAATAATGCCATCTTTAGCTAGCTGCTCCTCAAACCCAGAGATGAAGCCTCTCACATTCTGTGCCTGCATCTCTAAGAACATGGAGGCTGTACCTCTGGTGAAGAGCAGAGAAACACAGGAGGTAATGACAAAAGAAAAAAAAATCTCTCAATATAATTTGCAAAACAAAAATGTGCACACATGGATGTGCTACTAGAATCTATGTCTACAAATAACAATTATGGGATGCCATATGCTAAATGCCAAACTGTTATGCTAAACAGTAGATGCTAGTAACAGAGAAGAGTGCTGTCAGCTAACTAACATTATACAGCAATATTTACCTAAAGCTTGCTAACATTAGCCAATGTAAGTTAGCAAAGATCCTGGGAGTGAATTGAGCAAGGGCTTATATGAAGACAATGCTCCTTTTGTAAAAGCAGGAATGTGTTATTTCTTCTTTTAAAGCTAATAGTTTCACTTCAAATGCCTGCAAATTTTAAGAATTGTCTTGAAAGAAATACTGTCCTATAATTTCATTCTGATCTTCTTACTTTTTAGTATAAAGATCGATAAGGGTATTGATGTCATCAATCTTGTTGTTGGTAGCACTGAGTTTGAGGGGCAGCGTGGAGGCGGTGGGTCCCAGGGGTTTCTTGGCCAGAATAGGCTCCATCTGTCTCTGGACCGCGGACTTCTCAGACTCCAGCTTTGTTACAGTCTGGGCAGATTTCTGGAGGGAAAGACATACGGTGTTACTGATCACAGCAAGACAGACATGTGTGAACTTTACTGGAAAATAAATAAGATAATGAAACTAGGTGCCTAGATCACCTTGTGCTCTTGCAGCCTGTTCTCCAGGTCTTGTGTGGGGTTGCGGCTGTCTAGCGGGGCTCTGAGTCGACTCAGGATTTCTTTCTCGCTCTTATCCAGGGCCCGGTTGATCTTGTCTAATTCACTGGCCAGCTCTGCAGCTCTGGGATCCTCTGGAGGACTTTCTATAGTGGCTGAGGAGGAGCAAAGAAAATAATTCTACAATGAAAAATTAGATAATCCCAGATATTCTATGAAGGATCTTATAGCCGGGGGAATACAAAGTAAGTGTTCTATTAAAATGGTTTTCTTCTCACCTGCCTTCTGAGGGCGAACCACCTCCACAGTGGGGTTCTTCAAGGAGGCCATGAGTGCAGATCTTTGGCTCTTCAAGTCCGTCAGCTGTCTGTTCAGACTGAACACACACAGACACACAATGATTCATTAAAATCCATTACAAGCTTATAATCTGTTGAAATCACATAAAAAAACAACAGAATGAAAACATATTGTAGGTGATGCATTTGTACCTGTTTACTTTCTCCAGGGCCTCCGCATCAGGTGCTGGGACCATGAAACACGCCCCAGGGAGGGTTCTGGTCTTCCCACTGCTGCTCTGAAGCTCCCAGTTAGTATTATCAGAGTTGGACTTGAGGTTTAGCGTCTCTCCAAGACTCACTGTGTCCTGAAACACACAGGGAAGATGATAAAATAACAATGTTTTATCTATCGCATTTTCATATTAAAGCCTGTAAATGACTGCTGATCTCATCCCACCTCGTCATCTTTCCAGTCACACAGGGACACCACAGTGGCGGGTTTGGTGGGCTGGCTTCGGCGTAACTTCAGAGGCACGACATTGCTGCTGAGCTCTCTGAGAGCGGCCAGGCGCTGCTCATTCCTCTTTACTGCTGGTTCATCTGCCTGAAGGTATTATTGAATTAGAACAGAAGCAACACAAACAAACAAAGATATATTTTTATGGATCATATCCCAAATAGCATACATAAATATTGTTAACATAACTGTATCTTATACAAGCTTTTCTCTGAAGCATATATAATGTTGGATACGATACAATGAATGATGGGTAGTCATCATCTTGAGAAGGTCAGCATGACGCTTCAGATGATTGATTATTATTGATTTGGAGGCCCGCAATTAGCTGCTTCTGTGGTTGAGGGAGGGCATTGTGGGTCTTTAGGAGTCACTGCGTCCTGCACTAAAGAATCACACTTAGACTCTGAGCTTCTTTATAAAAGTCTTAGCTTTTACTAAGAATTGTTTGGGACCATTTTTGAGTTTAAAACATGCCCTGTTCTGGGCTCGACTCAAAAACCTTCTCCAGATAACTCAGTCAACCTGCTTCTTGGAACAGAAGTCTGGAAAGACTAAACAAATGCTGATGAGTCAACACAGGAGGTGATGTACCTGAGCATTGGCACCTCTCACACACTTACAGCAAGCAGACATCTTCATCACAAAGCAAATATTATATTTTTCAAAACAGCATTTGTTCATGGTGAATAGTATGTTATAAGTATAACTCAGTGTAAAATGCAATACATATAATGTACTTTTAGCCTGCTATTTGCATTTGATTTGAACATGTGATATGATGTTGCACCACTTTTTCCTTGTTTTTAATTGGTTTAACCTACAACATGAATAAAGCTGCCATTGAGTTGGTTTGCAATCACTTTCCGTGCATCTTCATTGTCTGCACTTGCCAACGTGGAATTCAATTCTCCTTATTATGCATTCCTCTGACGTACCTCCTCTCCTTCCTGCTCTTCTTTCTTGTTCACTGTTTTTCTTTTTGTTTCAGCCAATTTGCATTATTTTATCTTATTCGCTGACCCCTATTTAAATCTAATAAATATATGAGATTGTTTCTAACTTCACATGTTGATTGCTACTTGAGATATTAAAGATTTGACAGCTCAAATTAACTTAAAAATAATGTATGGTATGCAGAAGAACATATCACTGCTGCCTTTCTAGACTTTCTAGAGCTGCATAGAAAGCACGATGTTAGAAAACACAGTTGTACCTCGAGTGCCAACAGGACCTCAGGGTTGCTCTTGTTGGCCAGTGACTTTGGGTCCAGAGTGGAGCGGAGTCTACTCAGGGACTCCGACAGCGTCTCTGCATCCAGCTGGAACTGCATCGAACAAATAGCCTCTCCTTAACAATGAGCCATAGTGAACTTGTGGATTTAAAGGAAAATAAATATTATAACAGTGAGTCGCAAGTGCGGCGCGCTCAGAGGGTCTCTACCTTCTTGTAGTTTTCAATGTTGTCCAGGTGCATTTCCTGTGCTAGACACAAGTTGAGGAAGCCTTGCCACTCGGCCTGCACAGTATCTCTGTGAGCCTGACAAAGACAAGCATCTCAATTCAGTTCAGTTTGTCTATAATCTGTTCGATTTGATTCATTTCAATTGATTTGACCATAGGAAATCCTAAATCATACCACTATGTTGGGTACTACGATGATTTATTACAGTTATCCTTCAGTTATGTCTGACAGATTGATTACCTTTATTGTTGGGGTGCCAGGGTGTTGCATTTCAACAAGATGATCTCCTGCCACCTGCAGCTGATTGATCTCATTCTCATGTGCCAGCAGTCCGTTACTTTTGAATTTCTGTATAGAAACAGAAACACACGGTTTCGTGCTACACATAAAACATGACATAGTGTTTCAAGCATTAAAATCTAATTCTCGCAGCAGCTGTGCCGTACTGGTTACACCAGTTCCCAAGATGGTGCAACAGGATTATGCTTGAAGGCAAGCTGACAAACAAAGTTTTAATATTCTCCTTTCCGAAAATCTCTCCACCCAGCACCTCCCTCGGAACACAAGACGACACAATAAGTGGGGAAATGAAATTCCGCAGCCACACCTTAGTAGCCAAGTGATTACAGCGCATGGCATTTAACGGCATCATCGATGTCATTACTCTCTCTCTCTCCCCTATTTCCTGTCTGTGTCTTCAATCTCACTCTGTCTGCCCCCAAAAATAATAAATAAACATAGAATCGGTAGCCACATATGCCTATAATGACCTCACCTCATACTCCATGCGGATGCCTGGGGAGTCGGCCATGCGATCACTCCAGTCTCTCTGGAGGATCCTGTCCTGCTGGCCCGACAGGTAGCCCAGCTCCTTATTGCAGCTCTGCATGTACTCGTACAGAGAGGCCAGGTGGATGCGTCTCTGCTTGGAGCTCTCCTGCAACACACAAGAGTGTTAGTGTTAGCTGAAGTCCTTCACATGACACACAAGTCACACACTGAGGCCTTATTAGAGTGGAGGGAAAAAGAACTCACAACAAGTTGAGCATATTTCTCTTTGAGGGCAGCGTACTGCTCCTGCAAACAGAGAAGATGAAGAAACAGGTAAGTGATTCGTGTAGTCCTGTGGAGTGCACGCATGTGTCGTCGTGTGCCGTCACCTGTGACGTGGTGGTGCCGGCGTTCAGCTGGGCGCTGTAGGCCTCGATCGCCTGGTGCAGAATGTTATGTTCTGCGATCTGCTTCTCCACGTCCGACAGGTTGGGACCATACGCCTCTGACTTTAACTTTTTCTATAAAGCACAGCAGTACAAACCTGTGACATGTGCTACCAGGAGGATGTGTAGCCACTAAAACCCAAGATTGACTTTGAAGCTTTGAACTGACCAGTTTTTCATCCAGCAGGGGACCCCAGTCGATCCTTTGCGTGGGCTCCAAATCTTGCATCTGGCCATACAGTTCCCGGTAGGTGGCGCAGTCCTTCGCCCAGCGATCATGCAGATTTCTCACGCTGAAGAAGGGAGACACAGAAGTATTAAGGGAATGTGGAAATGACACTTGGTGGACAGCATATCTCGAGTATCAAAGTTTAGGTGTGTCTGTCGGCATGGCTGTGTGTGAGTCCCGAGGATAAACTCACTCTCTCTCTATCTCATTAGCCTGTGGGTGCTGCAGCCTCTTGGACTTGTCCACGTCCATAAAGAGATCCTTCAGCAGAACCTCGGCCTCCACCAGGTTGTCTGCGTTCACCTTCTGGTGGATCAGGGCCAGGTTCTTCCCATCCCGCTCTGTGTCCTGCAAAAAAGGAGCGTCGGATTGAATAACACTGCAACCATCATGCGTTTCTCACCTTATCTGATTCGAAAAAGCTTTAGGTTGAGTTGAACCATTTGGTTTTTCGAATTAAGGTGAAAACCACTTGTTCCAGGTCTCTGAGAGCTGCACACACATGGCATTGGTTCTGGTGGTTTTTCTTCCAATTATATTTTAATAGCACTTAATTTACATTGAAGGACCAACTCAGTGCAGTGTATTGCAGGAAATAAAGTCAAGAAAACAAACAACAGTTGGTCATACTTTGTCGTACCCTTTACTCTCATAGGAATTACATCCTGTATTTAGTGAAGGCAACTTGAAAGCGGCTTCCAAGTATCAAATGAATCTGGTGTTCATTTAGTCAAGAATCTGTAATTCCGTCAGTGGGGTCTGGTTAAAGTGTCAAAGTCTCCAGCTCTGGTGGATGCAGACTTCTTACCAAAGCCAGCAGCTCCTCTGCACGCAGGATGTTCTTCTCCACTTTGTCTGCGTTCTTCTGCATGCGGGAAATCAGCAAAGCCAGGTCAGAGGCCTGACTCCTGGGGAAAGACACGAGAGAGATGATGGTCAACATCCTCCAAAGCAAGGTAGGTAGCAAGTACTAGTAGAAAGTAAGTACGATATACTCTTGTTACTGTGATTTAGTACCTGCATTCTAAAATCAGCTTTAATGGAAGTAGGTTTTTACTGGATATTGTGCTCAACTGCTTTAGAAAAATGACAGAGCAGCTGATCCCACATTTATACTGTTATGCTAGGCCACAGTTACGTTGTTATGGCTTGAGCCTTTCTGAGAAAGTGCATGTACCTCAGAATTGTACTTAAGTACAGTACTTGAGTAAATGTAGTTAGTTGCTTTCCACCACTGGGCTTGAAATGTGTATTCATATTAAAAAGGTTACTTATGTACTTCAGATTATGAAGTTTTCAACACAAGCAATCTTACTTTTGCCCTCCATGTAATGAAAGGATGCTAAATTTACTGTTTCAGATGCGATCCCTTCACTGCTCAACACAGTTCTTCACTGGCATGTCACACACGAGCACTTTCTGCAGACCTGTTTGGGCTCTCTGGGTGTTTGCTCTGTCATTCCTCCTCTGCTGTGATATGAAAGCCAACTATGTACTCGGACACACCCGGATCAGGACGCAGGGGACACATTGTAATAAGGGGTGGGGGGTGTCAGGAATGTCGCCCGTGTGTGACACAGACGTTGCTGCTGAGACGGACGTGTCGCATCTCGCCATTCAGCTCTTATCAAATGAATGGTGTCATGAGTTTCCAATGGGGCAGTGACAGTTGTAGTCAGACATTATGGCTCATAGTAGGTGTAGTACTTAAGGACGATTAGGTTTCATTGCTCCCAGTGTTGGAATGTGACTAAGTACATTTAGTCAAGTCATGCACTTAAGTACATATTTGAACTACTTGTTCTTTTCATGTCACTTTCTATTTCTATGCCACTAAAATTCAGAGGGAAATATTGTACCTTGTGACTCTTTGACTTCTAGTTACCAGTGATGGGCTCTTCATGTGTATGTATGTATGTATGTATGGAATAAAAATACGATGCTTTGCTACGGAGTAAACT
The DNA here is from genome assembly GCA_036023855.1 of Gadopsis marmoratus. Classification (NCBI taxonomy): domain Eukaryota; kingdom Metazoa; phylum Chordata; class Actinopteri; order Centrarchiformes; family Percichthyidae; genus Gadopsis; species Gadopsis marmoratus. The sequence goes on from JAVQJF010119205.1 coordinate 17,434, forward strand.
GCAGTTTATACAAGTAGAGCTGAAACAATTAGTCCAATCATCGAGTAATCAATTGACAGAAAATCCATTATTCTGATGATTGTTTCAAGCTTCTCACGTGTGAAGATTTGCTGCTTTTCCATTGAACAATCTGAATGATTTAAACTCATTTCTAATCATTTTGAAGTGGGGACTGTCTGGTTGGACAAAACAAGCATTGTGAAGGTGTTTTCTGATTTTTTTTACAAGCCAAACAAACAAACAAAATTGATCCATCAGCCGAGAAAACAATCGGCAGATTAATTCACAATGGAAATCATCATTATTTGCAGCCCAATGCAAAACAGTTAAAAATGTTTCAACCAACTATAACAGTAAAACGCTGCTCACACATTAATGCACGAGTAATAATAAACCACAAAGTCACATGGGACATTTTCTGCTTACTTTTGATACTTTAACTACATCTACAGTCCTTGTAGTGGAGTGTAGTTTACAGTGTGGTATTAGTACTTTTACTTAAGTAAAAGTTCTGTTTACTTCCTCCTCCACTGATTCCTCCTTTACTCGCACAGGCTCCTATCTCTGCTGCAAAGGTCCAGCATCGGTCATTCCTGGGAGCGATATGTTACAAACACACAGCCCTGTTGAAGAGGAGCTGTTTTGCTGCCGTTCGTCAACAACATTCAACCCTTTTCACCAAGTAAACCGAATCACTGGGTTCCATTCAAGCTCAAGTGTCACTGTGTATGACAGACCAAGCACCTGCCACTCCCTCGGCCACTAACAATCTTGAGCCTTGTGTCAATCTTTCCCCCCTCCTCCTCCTCCTCAGGTGGCATGTTGCACCAAGAGCAAATAAACACCTGCTTAGCCACTTTGAGAGAAGCGGGGTAGAGGTACTACAATTCCAAACCTCTACAAGTTTATATTTTACTGCCATGTGTGACTTCATAAATCATAGTTGACGGAGGCAACAGTCAACTCACTCCTTCCTCTAACAATTACCAGTTCCGCTACATAGCAATGTCATCAAGCTGCACTCTCTATTATACATGTTCTCTGTTGGATTAGAGCATTAGAAGGCACGCTGTTGATCTATTGACTTAATGAGTCACAACACCGGCCTCTTGAGTGGCACCAGATATGGACTAGATGAGTGAGTCAGTACACATTGATGATACACCCTTTGGGTAAAGACACAAATTAAAGTGGTGGTTGAGCAAAGGAGTCAGGTCAGGTCACAAGAAGACAACCGATGAAGTGCCCTCAGCATGTAAAGTTAGCAACATAGCAACAGTGACACTTCATTCTAAGGGGTTCATTCATTCTCTAATGCTCCTGGTGCTCCTTCAGTCTTTGTTTTGGTTTTTTTAAAAGAACTATAATGAAAGGCAGATATTTGCATTTAACACAGATAATGTATTTTAACTGTCCGCTCGCTGCTGCTTTCACATGGCACCTGACTCATGTGGTGCATTTTATTGTACAGGGGAATAATAAAGCAGCCCTCTGCTGTGCAAACACAAATGAGATCATGGTGCCAAAACACCCACGTGAGGCATGAATTAGATTTCAGGTCAGCCCTTCAGGGGGTAAAAAACAGTGAGAGGCGGCAAAAGAGAGGAAACGGGACAAGGGACAGTAACAGAAGACTCTGGAACCTGACACACACACACACACACACATATATATATATATAGAAGAAAGTGGCAGAACTCACTTGCTGATCTTTACGGAACTGTATTCCTTTTGCTTCGACATCTTGGGAGACTGTCCAGGCCTGCTTGTGTAATCTGAGTGCCACTGTGCTCCTTCCCGACTCCTCACTCCTCCTGGTCTTGTGTGGCGTCTCCCCTCGCCAGTTAAGGAGCGTCCACCTGTCTCAGCTCCTCCCAGGCCGGCAGGTGTGTCGACAGAGAGGCAGCAGAGGTGCAGACCGGGCGGACCTGTTCCCCACTCCCGACACTTCACAGCCCTCGCTCTGACTTTTTATTCTAGGAGCTTTTTCCCTTCATGCATTCATTCTAGTCATTTGTCTGCTTTCTCAGCAAGGTGCGCGTGTTTCTTCAAAGCACGAGCAGGAAACAGTTGATGGACACTGAAAGAGCCTCATTATGCCACACTTTGACTCTGCACTTTGTGAACACCAGATCTTTCTTTTTTCCTAACTCTGCGCACCTTGCCTGTAGAAATGGTCTCTGAAACTGATGCAGCTCCCGCTCTGTTACCGGCTCCATGCGACACAAGACGTGGCAGGACTTTATACAGCAGCACAAACCGATTCCATTAGATCGTGGAGGAATGTGGCAGAGCTAGTCAGTCGAGGGATGGATATCATCATTAGCACTTATTAACTCTTATTGTTTGTTTAGACGAGCAAATGTCTAATTCAGATTTGTATGTGTGACATATCACTATTTGTGGTGTAAGCTACATAATGACTAAGGTCTGGTAGAAAAGTAGCCTATGAATAAAAACAGAAAAGGGGAGTATGAAATCTAAATACAGTATATATATATATATATGTGTGTGTATCAAGCATTGGAATAGTGAGGTACAGTAGGCGTTCAGGTTGTCACGCTGAATAGATGACATCAGCGGTAACCTAAAGAACACTGAAGGAAATGTTCAACTTGTTCTTCAAATCAAGGTCACTTTCAAGTCAGAGTTGCAGCCAAACCCTGATGAGTCCTTATTGAATTGGGTAATTTTTTTTTTTATTACACTGCAACCTTAAAGATTGCTACACCTAACTAGTCCCAGAGTGACAGTGAGTATCAGTGGCTGTCGGACACCCACGCCCACAGGAGTCAAGGTCTAGCGTGGAGAGTGCAACGGTCACCTGCTGTCAGAATGAGGCTGATAACAAAAGATAGCATGCAAAGCTAAACCCCATGTAAAAATATGCCCTGTGCACAGTAAAGTGGGTGGTGGGAGCTGGAGGCACAAGCATGCTGCTCCGTCTCATGCTTGCAGCGGGTGTGTCTGACGCACACCCAGATCAGTCACTCCTCAAACCAACACCCACATACCTGGCTGGGAGGGATGGAAGGGTTAAGGACAAGGAACATAAAAGTAAAAGGAACAGAGATAACAGAGAGAGGAGTGAGAGACGGGACAAGAGGGTGGTGATGATGAGGACTGAGGAGGCAACACAAGGGACAGGGTGGTCTCACTTGGTCTAGCAGCCCATGAAGCTGCTGCAATGAGCCTACAGAGAATAATCACCTGAATGTGCAGCTCCCCTCGGCTTCACAGAGCTTCACATAGCAGGTTTCAGCAAGCACGACTTTGTTTTGGTTCCCTCTCGCCACTCTCATAGCCTTGTTGGCAGCTGTTTTCAGAGAAAAGGCTATTTTAAAAAAAAAAAACACTGTACACTGCCTGCTCAGCACCAAAGTTAACAGTTAGCAACTAGCTGGTGAACATAGTGGAGCGTTTAGCAGCTGAAGACTCAGAAATGTCCCTCAGAAGGACCAAACACAGGGCTAAAAGGAGAGCAAACCTTGGTGGACACAAACAGACACCAGATGAATGATAATGTTGCTCTGTATTTGTTGCTAAGAAGTTCACCATGTGGCAATTAAAGGCTCCCAACTTGTTTCTGCTGCTATGAGGTTAATAAGTTATTGCAGGTTTAATTATCAACCGACACTATGTCATGTTAAGAGTGAGCCATTTATGCTTATTGTAATGTAAAGGGCAGTTTAAACCAGGACAAGTTCAGAAATACTAAGTGTCTACTAGTTAATATTTAAGTTAAGTCCAGGCCTCATGTAAGGTGTGGAGGGTTTGGACACAATAATATGAACACCTGTGAAATGTTATGCAACATCTCAACTAATAAATCCAACCAAAAGGACTTGCAGCTGATTTCTCTGGTATGTTCTCAGCTTCACAAATGTGTTCATGTTATTGCGTCCACCCCTGTACTTCAATCACACACAGCCCACCTGTTTAAATTCCACATTTCGCAGGCCATCCGAGGCAAGTATGGCTTTCAAAGGCACATACTGTAAATAATGAATAACTGCTGTCACTTTGTGTGACAATGTCAAGAGAGTTTCCCCCCTGCAAACATGGAAATGGTGCCGTCAACAGCAGGGCGTGACGACCACGATCAGGATGAAAAAGCAGTTCTCCGACTCATAAAATTAAGAACGCTCAATAGTATTTACTCAGCGAGCGTTCCACACATACTTCCAGGCCATGGGTCTGTAAATATGTAGAAAGCAATTTAAATCAGTCGCGCCCACAGCACTCCTGAGCACAGATCTTATCTTTAGTGCCTAGGTGCTGACCTGTGCCCAGGTTTCAGTCTTTGATTATATACATGCTTGAGGTGGAACAGTTCTGACACATGTGGGGGCCCAGAACCTCTTAAGCCCCTCAATCTGTCAAATACACGACTACCTTAGTCGTACAGAGCCTCTATTCAAAGTGACTTATTTACATGCGTTGTTGGAAAGACTTAAAAGTCCTATTAAAAGTTTAAGCCCGCACTGAGCACCAAGTATTTTTCAAACAACCCATCTTCCTCTACAATGGAAATAGGCATGGATTTCAACTAACAGGAGCACTCTGGATTACTGGTTAGCCTGCAAAATGAACCTGAAACAGACCCAACTCCTGTTCCAGAAACACTACTCCATCCCTCAAGTGTCCCTAGATGACGTGTCCCCAACTACGTGGTGCTTTTTAAACTACAAAAATAGCCATGGTGCAATTGGCGTGATTTTGGCCAATATGACAGTATTTGGAGAGCTGTGGGTCATTTAAAGACTAGCATTACCATGATGCCACCCTTAAAATCATCTTGTGACAACAGCATGTTACCGTGCCACTGTTGCAGAAGGAAGAGTGTATTAGGGAGAAATTGATGTGCATGTCAGATTAATTTGTATTTTTGCTACATGGGCAACAGCAAGACACTACAACCAGCATTTGCCCCACTAGATGTCAGTATCCTAGAACTGCCTCAAAATGTTGCCATACTTATAACAGGATACCTTTATCAAGTGCGACACCTGCTGGACAGGAAAGGTAGTACCTGTTCCTTATTTTCCCTGGAAAATATCAGCTTCCACAATGCTTCAGAATTCATAATAAACACCACCAGAAGTGTATTTTTACGTTTTATTTGAAAGATCATGCAGTGCACTTTCAAGGTCAGGGCTTAACATCACTTTCAATGATACACATGAAAAACCAATACATTTGTAATTACTAGTACAAAACATAACTAAACATTACTGAGGAATGTAACAAATTAAATAATAAAGGGGAAAACAAGTGTGCAACGCCACTATTGCTGCACGGCAGATCTTAAAAAGGCTTGATAGGAGGTTGAAGTTGTTTGTAACCCTGTTTTGTGTAAATACAAAAATTCTGGATTAAGTGTAGAACTTAAAAGACAAAAAGCAATAAATTACTTCTTTCAAGTGTATGGTGTGTTTACTGCGAGAACTGTGGAGGCATGGGGTAGGGCACCAGAGGTGGGGGGTGCTGCTGTACTGCCTGTGCCTGGGGGAATGGGAATGGGGGATGACTCGCGCCAGTCTGTGCAACGCCCTTACTGGGAGCAAACTGCTGGGCTTGGAAATTGGTCTGGCCTGCAAAGGCTCCTGTTTGGCTGTTACTAAAGTTGGACTGTCCATTACCATTGTAGCTGCCTCCGCTGAAGCCATTGCCACTGCTGTTGTTGCCCCCATAGCCTCCATTTTGTGAATTTGTGCCAAAAGTTTTATTTGGTCCGTTGTCAAACCCTCTACCATTATCCCTGTCCCTAAAATTTCCAAAATCACGTCTTCCAGAGGAATACCTATCCCGACGGTCATCCCTATAGTCACCACCTCTGCCTCCCCTTGAACGGCCTGGAAAGAAAAACAAACTTAAGATAAAGAGGCATGGCTATAGTCATGTTTCTTTTACAAAAAATGGTTACCAATAAGCCAATTATGATAAACCTAGCCACTTCTCAGAACAAAAAGCAGCAGAAAAAATGTGGCTGCAGTTCACAGCACAGTTTCTGTATCTCACCAATTAGATTTACCTCCTCTGTCTTCCGCCATTTGGAGGAGCTTGGGGTTGATGGCCTGGTTGGCCTCGCGGAGCACAGAGATGAGGTCACTGGCCTGCCTCATGTTGTTTGGAGTGAAGAAGGTATAAGCTGTGCCTGTCTTTTGGCTACGAGCCGTTCTGCCAATGCGGTGGATATAGTCCTCAGAGTTGTTGGGGTAGTCAAAGTTGATGACAAATTTCACGTCTTCAACATCTGTAAGATTGTGTTGCGGTGTGGCATAAAGGAAAAAAGGAGGACGGCACACAAAGATGTGCACCAGCGCCACCACAACAACCAGATCAAAAACAAAAAAGTTAGTACGGTCGTGAGGCAGGGACGGCTGGTAAATCCACAAGGCTGCAGAGACCAGCATTAACTACAAACATTACTCTCGGGGAGACTACGGTGGGAAAAGAGAAACAATGCACACTCCATTGGCTTCCAATCCAGTGGGATACAATAAAAACCCTCCCCTTCTACAACTGCACAACCACTTTAAGAAAGAATGGATCAGAAGTCTTACCATTTTTTGGAGTATGCATTCACTAGTCCATTCCCATTGCAGCACACGCCCCACATATTGTCAAGTGACCCACAGGCATCCATACACAGTAGGGCTGCTATGCACACTACTGCCTCCTACTGTGCTTGAACTAGCACTTAACCAAGGTCCCTTTTGTCACTCACGAGATGCTTGCTCTAAAGCTCACACTGCAGTGTCTCTTGCCAAGAAACTGTAGATCTGAACCAATTTGCAGGATGCCTACAAAACAGAGCATCCCGACTCTCGGCATGGCAAGATTTATCCAGCACCCGTGTTCACTTGATCATAATGTCTCTCGTTGGCAGGTCTCGACATGACTTTGAAACGCAGGCGAGGGAGGAGTGTGAGCTTGGATTTTGTCCAACTAGCATGTCCCACTGTCACCAAAAGCGCCAGTAGCCATGTCATTACAGAGGTGATGTATGATCGATCTGGCAGACTGCTCTTCCGACAGAAGTTTAGGAAACTGCAACATAAACGCCACCCATGCTTTACGAGTCTACACAACAGAAAGCACCTCCCAAATGACTCGAATGGCTTGCAACACAGTGCCCAAACATACATGCAAGACAATAGGAGACAGTGTAGCTGGGCTTTGAGCTGGGACAGTTACAGAGCCTGGGTGTGTGAAGCAGTCCAAACCATTGCCAGAAAACAGACAGCATGTGGGGGAGGAACTGTGGCCAGCCCTCAACTCGCCCCCCTTTTTAGGCAGGCCAGCGCGTTATGCTGCACTTGGGCCTGGTCACCTCTGTATATCTGCACGACTGGGAGACCCGTGCCTCGCCAGCCAGGACACCTCCAAGAGTCCTCCTTCCCCCTCTGGAGACCTGGGCTTGTCATGCCAAGGCCCTGCCACACAGACTGCTCCTTCAGGTCAGGGGAGAAACTCAGAAAGAAGCAGAAGAGTTAAAGAAAGCAAATACACTTTCTTTTTAAAATACATTAGAGTAAAAAGAAAAAAGGTTCAGGTAAGATACTGACCTAGACCCCTGGATGCAACATCAGTGGCAATGAGAATTGGAGCCTTCCCATATTTGAACTCTAAAAAAGAAACTCATGATTAGAAACATTTCCTGTAAGTTGTACAGCTTTGATTAACCATTTACTGGTGACGCAAGCTTACCATTAAGAACCCAGTCTCTTTCCTGCTGGCTTTTATCGCCATGGATTCCCATAGCTGGCCATCTTTAAAAGAAATAGGATTTAAGGTTTCAGTGTTAATCCACATCAGAACAGACAGACATGTTGTGAACCAGTGTTTTAATGTCAACACTTACCCATCCCGCCTCATCCTCCTGGTGAGGTCATCACAACGCCTCTTTGTCTCTACAAAGATGATGGTCTTATTCTCCTTCTCACTCATGATTTCCTCTAGCAGACGGAGGAGTCTTAAAATAAAACAAAGGACAGTCACTTCGTTAGTAAAAATTTAAATTCTGTAACAAGTGTATCATCCGTAAGCTATATAAAAAGCCAGCCGCTTCAAACACTTGCTGTTACAACCAGATAAAATTACTCACTTGTTCTCCTTCTCTCCATCATTACAGACATCCACTATCTGCAGGATGTTGTGATTGGCACTGAGCTGCAGCGCCCCAACATTGATCTGGACATACTCCTTCAGGAAATCCTCTGCCAGCTGACGAACCTCTTTGGGCCAAGTGGCACTCCACATCAGAGTCTGACGGTCAGGCTGCAAAAAAACAGCATAACAATTAGCAACACTGTCCCTTAAAGTAACATGCAACCAGTGACAAGACATTCAATTTCTGCAGATGCGTTAATGGATTGTCCAAGTGAACCAAAAACTTACTCTGATTTGGTCGACTATTTTCCTAATCTGTGGCTCAAAGCCCATGTCCAGCATTCTGTCGGCCTCATCCAGCACAAGGTAAGTGCACCTACGGAGGTTTGTCTTTCCTGCCTCAAGGAAGTCAATGAGCCTTCCTGGAGTGGCAATGCAGATCTCCACACCTTTAATGGTTAAGAGCAATTGTGAGACCTAAAATCGTGATAAATATATTTATAAATATAAATAAATAAAACGCTATAGTACCCCTTTCCAGATCACGGATCTGGGGTCCCTTGGGTGCTCCTCCATAGATACAGGTGGACTTGAGGCGAGAAGCTCTGCCATATTCTGCAGCCACCTGTTGCACCTGCTGTGCCAGCTCACGGGTCGGGGCTAGCACCAAGCACTGTCAAAAAGGAATGATGGCTTTTAAAGTATAATTCAGTAAACCGATAGCTACACACTTCTCTCCCAGTGTTTAAGCCGTTTCAGGAAACTAACTTATGGATACGTTTCGACATTAGACTGCTCACTGTAGATGATACAAGTCACCATTTATAATCAAAGCTCTCAGGTTATGGTGAATACGCCATGCTACACTCTCATGAAACATTCTACTGATGAATTTAGAGTGTTAATCATGTAAATCAGTGACAATATATTATGACTACTTACTATGGGACCATCCCCACGTTCCAGGAAAGGCTGATGATTGATGTGCACGATGGCAGGCAACAAATACTGCAGAGCAAACACATGCAACAGTTACTTCCATGAGCTAGAGTAATAATCAGCACAGATCAATGCAGTATTTGTTAAATATCCAAACTAATGCCATATGGCAGAGCAACTTACGGAGAGCGTTTTGCCAGAGCCAGTCTGTGCAATGCCGACCATATCCTTGCCACTAAGAGCCAGAGGCCAGCCCTGAGCCTGGATGGGTGTTGGTTCAGACCAGTTCTGTTTGTTGATCACATCCATCACATATGCTAGAGAGAAGACGACAACAAATGAATAAGACATGCACTTTCTTTGCGATATTGTTTCATTAGAAATTGTTATAAACTTACATGGGAAGCTGGCCTCATGAAAATTTGCAATAGGATTTGGGCATTCTCTCCCCTTAAATGTAATCGTTTTGGCCCTTCTGTATTGTTCAACTTCTTGCTGCAAGATAAGAAAGAAGCAAATTCAATTGATTACGTAAATGCAACACGTGCAAGAGGGAGCACATTTGTAGCAGTGTTGCATAACATTTATTTAGAGGACCTTGCAGACTAGCATTACGTACCGGAGACCTCCGGGCAACGTCGGGATGCTGCTGGTAGAAGTTTTTCTCAAACTTGGGGAGCTCGTCCAGGTTCCATTGTTTCTTCCGCAGCCGTTCACCGGGATTGCCGAACTTCCCTCCACCCCCACCACGGTTGCCACCAAAGCGGGGAGGACCACCGCCATAGCTGCAAATAAATTAACGGTCTACAAAGTCAGGCTGGGCCCACTCGCATAATTTACGGCGGTGGCAAGGGCAGTTTAAAACGAGTTGAGGTTAGACTTAACTGCGTCATTCCGAGAAATTATATAGCTGCCATATACTTTCCAGCCAGCAGAGGAACAATGGAAAAAACAGCCGGCATTTTGTATCCGCATTCACGTTGCCACATGGCGAAAAGCCGACTAGCCAGCTGCATTAGCAACACCATTCCGCGCTAGAGCGATACACATTACATGCTAGCTACAGAGTGAACATCGTGTACGAATTAACCTCATCGTGAGACAAGTCTATTTAATAAATTAGTCCAGCGACATCCACTTTCGGCATTATTAATAAGTGTCCTGGGGCGGTGAACTGTAACGCCAAGTTAGCTAGCGTTAGCTAGCGCTAGCCTGAAGCTAACGAAAAGCCGCTGTGCCGGGGCACGAGGCCAAACTAACGTCAGGCCTCGAGCCAAATACAACGGGCTCCGTTCACCGGTCCGGGCCTCGTGTGGATATATGAATAAAGCCGGCGAACTGCCCGTCTTTAAAATGTGCAGGCTGTCAGCAGTAATTGGGGCCATTTCCTATTAAAATGTAACATTTGTCAATGGGATACATTTTTCTTGGTTATAAGTCTCGTCGGCCATTTCTACACCAGGGCAAAACTCTAAAATACGGGAAAATGAACTTACCCTCTATCTCTGTCTCTGCCGCGATCTCTGTCGGAATACCCAGGCATTTTGTAAGTAATTTGTATAAATAAAAAAAGATAATAAATATGCTACACTGTCGTTTAACCGCCGTCTAAAAACACCGTCCGGCAGTTATACTGAAATGCCGGTAAAGTGAAAATGAGGCCCGGTTTATATGGCAAGAGGAAGTCCCTCTTCCGATGTATTCATCCGCGATACGGCTTTCTTCAGCTTCTGTCGGCCTCCTTTATGCGTCCACGCTGCACCGATGGGCAACATAGACCCATGACACACTGCAGAACACCGAAACAGCGTTTCGATTTCACTGTAACTATTGTAATTACTGTAAACACACGTGGATTCGTTACAGACTAAGTTAGAGCAGACAAAATAACATAAGTAAAAAAATAATTTAATTCACAAACAACCGTTTATGTTTTAATTTAAATTTATTTTCTCTTTACACTTGAAAATGCTGCCACGAACAGTCAATTCAACACGTTATATTTAATTACTACAGCAGAGTTGGCGGATGAATATGTACGAGACAGAAACGGGTAATGCGGCTCTGACGCTTCCGATCTATTACGGTAAGCGACGTCATCGGGACCAACCCAAACATCAAAGACTACTTTTTTCTTCTTCTTCTTCTTCTTCGCCCGAAGAGGTCACCCAGTGTGACCCGTGTGATGAATCTGAATCTGAATTCTGTTGGAGTAAGTGGGCAAGCAATTGTTGAGTGTTTAAGACTTTATAATAATGTTTGATTATTACAGATTCTGGTATTTTTTGGTATAAAACTAGTATATTGATGTTGAAAGTGTGACATAAAGCAGTTTTCGTCCAGAGGAAATAAAACAGTGGCATGCTACCTCTTGAGTTCAAATGTGGACCAAAATAAAGTGCCATGGTTTATCCACTTATTGAATTTTTTTTTACAGTATTTTGCCTTTCATAAACACAGGCCTGCACCTTTGTGTATATTGTACATGGTATGTTGTACATTTTGTTAGCTTTGACATACTTATTCTTGATACTGATTACACAGGGACGCATCAAAATATAAACCATGATTTTCCTGATGGAAGTCTCTCTTTACGGTCTGTGTAGAACATTTTCAAGACCTCGTTGTAGCAGGATTAAGTTGCATATCTATGGGGGAAAAAATACATGACACCTTTTTGTCATTTTACGACCTTTCTCTGCCCCACTCTGAGCCATCTGCATGAAATGTTAATCCAGAGTGGTATCAGTGAATACACAGCGGGTGGTCGGGGACATTTGCCATTCAGATGTAAACCATGACTCTTTGCGTCCCACACATTTATTCTCAGCCAGTATGGTCCAGCAAGCCCCTGGTAAATTGATCTAACTTTAATAATTCTAACTTTAATAATTACTAAAAAAATAATGAATGTACCAAAGGGCAAGTTTAAGCACAGCTCTATTGTTAGTAGCGTTACAATGATTCAGTTTAAAACACTGGCTTCTTTCTGAAGTTTGAAAGAACCAAAAGAAAAAAGGACAGGACATATATTTTGTACAAGGCCTTACATTGTTAGACAAAAGGCAAGTTTAATTGGAACTAATTACACACAAAAATAAAAAACACTCTTACAAAATTATAGTGTTAACATACATCAAATTGCATCAGTCAGCTATGAGAGATATAATAGTCCTCCTAGGATCATGCTATTAAAAAAAAAACAAAAAAAAACAAGAGGGCGTCTCTCAACTTTGACGTGTTTAATACAAAGTTCTGTTCTTCGGTGAGAGGCAGCTGCAGGGCAATGCTGAGCGATGTAGTGTAGGGACAGACAGTAGGGTGATCAGCTTGTGCACTGGACTTGAAAAGGTGAATGAGTATCTGTTACAGAAGTCAGAAGTGACCTCAGTCGGTGTGCAATTCCTCTTTTCATTTCAAGAAACTCTTCTACTTAAGTTAAAGATAAATTACAGGTCGTTTGATCCACATATATGAACAATATTTTATTACTGTACAAAGCACCATCTGAGGACACCTTTCACCTTGCATACACATTAGTCCACATACAAGAACGAAAATGAATAGTTTTCTCCTTTTCTCCTTTTTCTTGTTAAGTGTATGCAAACGTTAAGAACAGTCCACGGTCATAGAGATTGCTAGACAGGCAGCATCTTTTGAAAACATTCAAGACTTTTTTTTTTTTTAAATCATATAAAAACAATCCCCCTTTCTGTAGAGAAAAACATCACCGATAGGACTGTGTAGCAGGCTAAAACACGAGATCATCTCATTCCCTCCCCTTTCAACCAAAAGCACATAATGGACACATGCAACGGTTGCTGTATGTTAAAGGTCTGCTGTGGACAAAAGAATTTAAATGGCAAGACTTTTTTTATCCCATTCAGGAAATCAAGACAAATGGTCAGAATTTGTTTCTTGTCAGTCATCAAATCAAAGGACATTAGACACTACATTATGACATCTCCTGAGACTGTGGCTAGGTCGAGCTCTTCTTGGAACTTTATTTGTGGCCACAAGCAGGCGTGAGCAGGAGTAGTGTATTGTGCACCTAAAGCAGTAGTATGTCAATGAGTAAGGTTGCCAAAATACAAGACAAATGAAAATGTTATTTAGCACCACATGGCTAGAAGGTAGTAGAGGTTTTTCTTCTTCAACAACAACGGGGTGGCAGAATACCATTACACATGAATGGTAGGTTTCATGCTAGTGAATTAATATAGCCCAGCTACAAATGACAAACTGTTTAAAAAAAAGAAAGAAAAGAAGGGGTAATAGAAGGGAAACATCACACCACACATGTAGCTCCAAGATGAAATCAGTATAATTTAAAGGGTCAGCTGGATATTTGCAAAGATTCATTCATTTAAAAATGATTATGGCACTCAGTGGACGTTGTGTTATGTTTTTGCCCTTTAAGACACAACTCTCCTTGTACAGTATGAGAGAGGTTACGTCAAGAAATAAACCACAGCCTTTTTAAGTGAACTTCAGTCAAGCTTAATTCTGTTATCACAAATTGTCTTCTATAATTTAAACAGTAACACTTAACATTTAAATTTATTTTTCTGGAACAATGGAAAGGGGTCTCTGAAATATAACAGCAATAAATTATATATATTATATAGAATTGTACTGTTTCCTTTTCTGTTTTCCCCGTTATATAAAAATAACACATTTCAAGGTATTCATTCATTCAAATCATTCAACAATACTAGTGTCAAACGTGTGAAATAGGTTTGTGGGAATGCAGCGCCACTTGTTTGGCAGTGACTCGAGAGCAGAGGTCCCTGCTGCTGTCTTTGGAGAATGTTGGAAACAGTCAGGCTCGGCCTAATTCAGTCTCTAGTCTTGCCTCCTCATCCGCACACATCCGTGGTTTCCAGCCTTGGCATTACTGATAGCCCCAGTGTGTGCACTCTGAGGCACCAAACAGCCAGAGTCATGCACACTCTGCATCCAATTTTAGTGTTTCCAAGTGGTTGTGGCAACCATTAATAACCCTGTACTCTAGTGAACAAACAAGTCTTGTTAATGTGGTTTCAGAGTGGACCGAGCTTGTGTTCTGCTTGGTAAGATGGAGCATTGCTACATGGAATAAATCCTTTTTTTTGTTAAATGCTAAAATGAACTTAGAAAAAAGGGAAGAGCCAGCAAATTCTGCAGGTTCCACAAGTTAGTAAATAGTCTGAGTTATTAGCAGCTGAAGAGATCCTTTTCAACGATAAAAAAAACCAAAAACAAAAAAAAAAAGACATAAAGGAGGGCTGAGGTTCTAGAAAAACAACAAAAACAAAAACAGTCCGATGACATTTTCTGGTCTTCTCTGCCCGCCCTCCCTTAGCTTGGCCACATGTCCCCAGGAAGTATGGGCGTCCCTGGGTGAAGCAACCGTGGATGACCCCCATCTGAGTGGACTGATTTGTAGGGAGAGGCTCATCATGCCAAATCATGTTGCTTCTGGTTGTTGCTGAGCTCTGCCTGCGTCAGTGACTCACTCTACAGCAAAGCCGCACGTCTCCTCGATGGCAGTGAGCAACTTGTCGTACAGTTTGTCATAGTGCTCGTAGGGAGGAATGTCAATCCGGTTGAAGCTGGGAAAACAGATTTTAAAAATCATATTTTGAAAACAAAAACATGCCCCCCCCCCCCCCGTCTCAGAGGCAGACCCATGTCAAACAATCTGAAAATGTTACAGTGCTGACAGTTTCCTTACCAGGTGTGGGCTTTGGGCAGGTTGTTGGTGCTGGCATCAATCTGGTGGATGGTAAAGAGCCGAGGTCCAGCAGCACCTGTACAAACACAGTTTAGGGAAAAAAATAAGATATCGACCTTCACTCACCTGCTGGATTCCAGAGTTGTGATTTGCTTTTATCCCAGGTTCACATACTTCAGACTCAAAATTGAAAACGGCCAATATTTAAAAAAAAAAACAACAAACTTTCAAGTAGCTCAGATTCAGTGTGTCATTTAAAATCATGATGCTCATATATTTGGTGAAATTCAGATGCCAAAATTCAAACATGAACATACGAGTTGAGCAAGGATAATCAATCATGCCTGAAAAGAATCAATCCCATTAGGATCCCCAAGAAAGAAAAGTTCAGGTGAATGAGTGGATACCTCGGACATTTACATCTTTAACTGCACGTGTGTGTGTGTGTGGGAGGGTAATTACACAATCACACAAAAGGGAGTTTAAACAACAAATTCAGACAGATGGTTTTTCAAAGTAAAAACATTTCAGTGCTAGAAATTCAGTGATGTTAAATACGCAGCAGCGGTTACATTTCACAGCAAGGTTTTCAGTTTGGTTATTATGGCCGTTCTTTGCGTCCATACAAAAAGAAGCACAGGTATAATGTGTTACAGAAAGCGTCTAGACTTGTCATTATTGACTGAGCGGTGTCATTTGTAAGAGGTCTCAATACATGTGTCTACACTCCTTAGACTTCATGGTGCTGCAAATAATGAGCTGATGTTTGCTACAACCAAAGAATAAAGAAACATTAGCAACAAACACCCTTTGTTAGAGAACTTAAAATCACTCATTATGCTGCAATTTGCCTGTGATATTTCCTGCTATTGAAGACATTTCATTAAATATTCAGATGGTCCAACAATACATAGCACTGTGCAGTATTCATATACCAACTGTACTAAATGTCTCGACTTTGTCCCCTTGACTTTAGCTGTGTGTCCAGCTTCTAGAATCATAGCGATGCCACAGATACTGTAAGTCCAAGTGTGTATGTGTTGTGTGTTTGGGTGTTGTAGCCCCTGGTGTTTTGCCCAAGAAAGGATGGCCATGTCATATAAGGTGTGTAAGGGTGCTGTCTGCCTGTGGATCACTGTGCACTCCTCTCATGCCTGGGTGCTCTGTCTTTGGGCTGCGCTGTCTGCCAGGATGCACCCACTGAACCACTGCAGCCTCAGGGTTCGTCACAGGTCGGAGAAACCCAGAGACACAGACACACACTGAGAGGCCAAGGATCCCAAACACACTCCCTAGATTGTGTTGACAGAGCCAGTGAATGTAGAGCTCAGTGTGCGTGCGAAACAAAAGGAACAATAAAGACTACACTACCACACCCTTTGTACATTATGGATCTAACATCACATTAGTACCACTTTCAACTGCTCTCTCTGGTCTGAGTCTACCTCACAAACAAGGCAATTCCCACTATTTCAAGATCAGGTTCGCACGCCGGACAGTTTTGCATTAATTGCATAACAATTCCAATGTAAAAGGCTCATTTGCATAACAAAACAAAGTATGCAGTTTTCCTCCTGGGTGTCATTCACCTTGGAGGGCCTTGAAGCCTTGCAGGGGAACTCTGGAGGAGCCGGTGACAAACTGCAGCAGCCGGGCCCTGCGCTCCTCGTCGAAGGACTCCACAGCTTTCCAGAACCATTTAACAATGTTGCTGTCAGGAGTGCAGTGTTTGAGCCGTGTGTTGGACTTCCAGTCGTTGATGTCGATTTTACCCAGGCCACATACAATCAGCTACAGGTCGAGGAAAGAAGTAGATTGTTTTGTTAAGCAGTGGCGTGAAATCAATGCAGTGTGTTTGACTAAATGTACGTGGAGGTAAATCAAGCAATATGACATCTAGGGTGTGTAAACAACAAACAACAAAGACACGTGACAAAAAGAAATCGATGCAAGTACCTCGAGCTCCTTCTCATCGAAAGACTTTAACAGGTGTTGGGGGATGACCTCATTAAAGCCCTTCTGCAGAGCCAGAAATTGGGCCTCTATGCCTCGCAGGAAACGCCAGTTGACGTAGAGCCGGACGTACTCTTTCTTGGTATCCTGGGTGACGGGGATGCTCTTACCGTTGGGTTTGAGCTCGTGCTGGATGATCTCTCCGTAGGCATTGTGTTCTACGCAGAAGGTGTGGTCTAGCACACCGGTGATGTCGTTGTCCCTGAAGAGAGATAAGCACTTGAATTGCTGTTTGAGGGCTTTTACACAATCACTACTGGTAGATAAAATGACATACAACATGCTTTTCATTCCAATAAAACACTGACGTGCTCTATGTGCGATGATCAGTGAAACCAGCAGATGTGAAGTTAAGCTGGTCTGAAAGCATGCGTTTAGGGAGCACTGGTGTAAGAAGTATTAAAAAACCCTGGGGGGCGCTGTCTTCAAAGTGCAGGAGAGGTTTTTGTGTGGGCAAAACAACTAATTTGCTAGATTATAAAATGTCCTAAAGTTGCATATGTTTCTTTGACAAGTACAGAGAATTACTTTGTGCAGAGCAGAGTGTTGTGGTTAATGAGACCTTTCAGTTACACAGAAAAATCAGTACTGTTGTTGACTTCTATAGAAAATGTGTCTGGTACATACAGGATCCACACAAGGCTGTTGTGCAGGTCAGGGTCAACAGACTCCATGTCGTCCAGGGTGATGGGTTTACCCAGCAGCTGTTTGTAGAAGGGTAGAGTGAAGCCTCCGTCTATGTAGTGGCCGTGGAACACCGCCATCCCCATGATACGGCCCACGAAGTGAAAGTATGACAAGTGCTCCTGAGGGAACACAAAACATATTTGGGTTCCAAATGAAGAGACAGCGGCGAGTTGTTCCAAGTATGTGTGGGACTCACAATATTAAGCCCCTGAATACCCCTTTGACAGAGCCGACCAGTTCTACGCCATGCAAACAGTAAAAAGCAGAAGTGCACAGTCTCAACCAGGGTCTGAAATTAAGTTTTTTCCTCACCTGCCACTGTGAGGGGTTACAGAACATTTCTACCATCTGCAAAAACCATGTCTGCCACTTCTTAAATTTCTGTACAACACTTGTAATGTAAACACTGAGTCAGTGGTACCCGACAGTAGAAATACATAATGTATAATAACCTTAATCCATGACTATTCTTACCTAATGCTTTTTAAAAGACAATATTTATTAATATAAGCAACATCTATCCACCATCGTGGTAAGGTTACCTGAAAGTTGTACCAGCCACAGCCAACATTTACCCTGTATTTGGCAGGTCGCAGGGTCTCATTTCATTCCCTGGTAAACTGTAAAACCGTAGCTTCCCACAAAAGTGAAGTTCCACCCACGAGATCATGCCTGTTGACTGTTGAGCAACATTTAAATGGACCAACGGTAGCCCAAACGCAGAGCGTGTTGAAGCTGTGCAAGATAAGAGGAAATGCCCGAAGCCATCTCTGTGATGCTTCGGTGTCTGAACTGAAGCGAGTGCCTGTTTGGATCATTTGCATCACTGAGACACACATGGCATTCGATCAGGGTTCCTGCAGATTTTACCAAATTAAATTAAATATTTTTAAGACCTTTTAATTACAGCACAGAATGCAATTTAATACATTTCTTTTGACACTTCCTTTTTATTGCTTTCTTATTCACATAACACAATTCAACAAGAAAAGAAAAATCAAAGAAAAAAAAAAACAAAAAAAAAAAACATCAGTTATTTGAGTCAACTTCACCATTGATTTTCTCTTCACTGTAGTATTGTCTAAGTATTTCTCCTTTTATTAATTTGAAATTTTAAGTAAATTGCATTATGATCTGTCAATATCTGGGGGAGCATAGACATTTACCAGTGTCACCACTTAATTTCCTAGTTTTCCTTTTAATATAAACGTGTCTTCCCTCTTCATCACCTATTCCCTTCAGGTATTCAATGTGCGATGAGTTTGAAATTAAGATTGCCACCCCCCTTTTATGGCTGTGTTTGAAAGAGCTGTGAAAGGAATTTCTAAAAACACATTTCTTACATTTTTCATGCTCTCAGATGAGTCTTGCAAAAAATATACCTGTGCCTTTTCTTTTCTATTCATCCCATTTACATTTAACGAAACCACCTTCAGACTGTCACGTTGCACTTTAACGAAATGCGTTTCTACACCCCAACAACTTAGAACAGAGCCAACATGAACATTTGGCTGTACCATAATCAAACAAAAGTAAAAGTGGCTTCCAGTAATAGGTTTCATTTTGACTGTCCCTGTTGGTGGGTGGAGGGGAGAGGCCTCACCCAAGAAATGGCAAAAAGTCCTGCTGTAACATTTAGGAAGAAATACATTTCCACTCAGTTGGTTCTTAATGTATTCAAGCCAATAAAATATTTTAAATGCTAAAGGGATGCTTGTTATTATCTTATGCCTTGTCTATGCGGTCTAGTTTGTAGCTCTAGCACAACATTAAAGAAATTCAATAATTCAGCCTTGTGTAAACAAGGCACATGGCAGTAAACCAAAGATGGATTACAGAACAGTAAAAAAGAAAACCGTCTTTTTAGGTAAGGTAGAATAAAATGTATAATTGTTCAAGGGTTGCTGGGTTGGCTTTATGCTTTAAGTTATTGTCATGTTAAGGCATACCACTAGCCTGCCATCACACGTGTGCCTTAATTCTTCGCGCTCAGTTAGAATTTCCGCAGCCTTCCTCTTGCTCTTTGTGTTGCCTCACCGTCTCCACTTCGTCCTGTTGGTCATGGCTCCTTGCAGCCGCTCTTCCACTGTGAGGCCGGTACCGCCTTTGGCCATCTCCACCTCATACCCTCTGCACGCTGTCGTACGTCCGTGGTTCTGTGCCCCAGTGGGTTCGGATTTTGGTTTAAAAAAAAAAAAAAAGTGTCTGGAAGCAGATCCTCTTTTCTTTCAATGTTTTCTTGACTCCTATGTGTGCTTGTGCTTCTGAATCACTTCATCAGTCGTGGTCGAATGACAACCGTTTGTTTCCATGTGTATTTTCTTTTGCCAGGCCGCCCTGAAAACCATCTCTTTCATATCAAATTGTAAGAAGTTATCAATGACTGACCTCGGTGGTGCATCGGTTCCTGGTTTCTGAGCGAGAGCTCTGTGTGCTCCAGTAGTCAAAGTTCAGTTAGAAGAATTTTATCAACAAAGGTGGGGACTGAATTTCCCTCTACCTCCTTGGGTATCCCGACGATTCAGATATTGTTCCCGTCTGGATCTCCCTTCTAAATCTGTCAACTTTTCTTGCATCCTTTTCTGTTCTTTCAACGACAGCAATAGTGTGTCCTTTACCTCCACATTCCATACTTCCACATGTGCGAGTCTGCGCCTCCTCTATGCTCGTCTTTTGTGCCTGTATTTCTTCAATGTTTTCAGTCAATTTACGGTTGATTTCGTCCTTGAAGCTGGCAAACCTCTGCTTAACATCTGTCTTGAATTTGTCTTTAAATGCTGAGAAATTCAATTAAAAAATGTATTTCAGATATTAAAAGACTTTTGGTTTACATGAGTGGTTGTTTAGATGAATCCCCAGATTATGTTGAAAATCAAGAACATTTCAAGGAGCATATTTGAATTCTTACCTGTTCAACAGTTAAAATTAAGCATTTTAAATCTTTCAAGACTTTGTAAGAACCCTGTATATAATAATAATTCCTCGAAATGTAATTGATCAATTAATATGTCTTGGACCCAGATAAGTGGCAGAACATGGATGGATAAATGCATAAAGAATAATTAACTTAGGTTATTTTAATTTGACACTTGTCCGTTATGATACGGTGAGCTTCCTAGTTACAGTAGCGAGCAGGTGCTGACTGAAACGCCACAAAACAGGATTGAACAGCCTCCTGCAGCACAATCCACTGTCACACCAATTTGTCGTTTATAGATATATAAAGCCTCCCGACAGCCTTCAACCACATTCAACAAAAGGTTAGAACTTATATAACAGTCTACGGCAGGCAAGAAACAATATTCAAGGTCTCCGTCAATAACATTCACGAGGGTACTAAATTCCAAGCTTCATAAGACTTTGAGGCTTGCAGTCAAACTTAATTTTAACTACACTGGAGTTATTTTGCGTGTTTTCAGTAACAACTGTGACTCACAGGGTTGACGGCAGAATCAGGGTTTATCTGCAGTGTGTAAATGTCATCACGGGAGTACTGGAACAAGCCGTAATATGGGTTCAGCATCTCATGTGACAGCAGATAGAGCCACTCCCTGCACACGGTGCACCACACAGACGCACACAGGTCGGGCAGGAGGCGCAGGGGGAGAAAAGAGAAGACGGAGACACCAGTTACATCAGAGTTCAGAACGTGCTAAATTAGAGTGATGAAATAACCACTTGACCAAACCAGAGATAACAACAGTGAGAAACGTCTACTTTCAACAGACCGCTGTGTATTTGTGTCCCATGCACCATGCTCTTCTTTTGCTTGGGCTTCTTACCTGGCCACTCCCCCATAATCGAGCCCCTCCTCTCCTCTGAACTTCACCATTAGCCTTTTCCACAGGTCCTTTGGCCTCATCTTCATCACCTGTCGATACGATTCCTGCAACACAGAAGCAAACAAACACACGCCCCAGCATCAGTTAGGCTAACTAGCAGCTGAGGCAGAGCCATCTGGTTCTATATGGTCCTCAGCGGAGAAACAGTTAAAGAGAAGTCATTTATCAGTTTGAAATATCCATGTGTGGGGCCTCGCCTGTGGGGAAACTGCCAAAGATCACGCGTGCGTTCCAGGGATGCACCCACTCTCCGAGCGACATGCCTTGGCATTGTGTTAAACATGGCATCTGCTAGACCAAAGGTTGAAACTCAAAGGACTGAAGTTAAGAGCTGGAAAGTGAAACTATTGGGGAGTTCTTTAAACAAAAATGTGCTCTACGGTACTAGTTTTGTAAAAAATCAGACAGATGCAGTGCGACGTAGCAGCAGTCACTTCCAACTGGTTCTCTGTTGTGGGATCTCTTCGCCTCAATCAGTGTTCATCCCATGTGCAGATGGCTCACAGCATCAGGGGGGAGGGTTCATTTAAGGTGGATTAGGGATAGTTATAATAAACACAGCCGTAAGACTAATAACACAGCCAGGTTCCACTATGTTCTCCAGATGCAGCAGACAACAGAGAGGTGCAGTGGGAGAAATGGGAATGTCTTATCTGTGCCGAAAAGTACACATAAAGACAGGCCTGACAGTCCACCAGCTAACACTTGGCCTTAACCATAATGTAATAATTCAGGTGGTCTGGAGACGCTTTGCAGTTATGTCTCGCTTAACCTCAAGCCGTCCTCTGCACCGCCCCCCCCCTCCCCTGGCTGTCTCTCTCTCACATCGAGATCAGCCAACAAAAATGTCTTCGTTCAGACTAACGGACGTGGCTGTTCCAGCACATTCCAGTGCATATTTTATGAGGGTCATGCAGTCTGTTGCAGGTGTTGTTGCTCTGATGAAGGCCCCGCACCTCCTTGCAGAAAAAACTAAACTAAAAACTACCCAGCTAAGAAAATGTACTTGAGAAAATCCTCATCTCAAACAAGAGGTCTGCTTTAGATTTTGAACAGACTGACTTCACACATCATAGATAACTGTGTGAGAGAAATCATTCTCACAGCCAAACCGCTATGGGCAATGACTTCATGGGTGCAGACAAGAAGAAAACAGGGGGGGGGGGGGTCTATAAATAACTTTGAATTTTACAAGCAGGTACAAAAGAAAGAGATATTGTGTTGTTTCCTTCTCTTGGAGGGTAAGAAGTCTACTGCCATTATTTGTAAATAGTTGCTATTTATTGCTTACAGTGCCAGATGTAGATATGCTGGCTGGAGGTTTGGAGAAAAGGGGAGAGCGTGTTTGTGCAATGGAGCAAATCTTACATTATTTCCATGTTTTTCTAAAATGTTGTTATGAATTTTAATTTGTTTCACGCATGCGCTGGTTGTGACAACTGAATTCCCCGAAGAGTTAAATGATGTACCCATTTCTGCATGTCGTCAATAACAGGCTATAGACGATATGATGATGACTGAGCTTGTTGCTTTCCATTCTCACCTCAAAGATCTCCTCGCGGGACACCTCGATGCGGCAGTGGCCCGCCTGAGGCTGCTGCTGGGACAGTTCCTGGCGAAGGATCTTGAGCTTCTGAACAAGGTCTCTCTTGTATTTGGGCACGGTGAGGCACTCTGCCTCCTCTGGGAGCTGACCGGGGGACACCAGAGCCTGCTGGACCTGATCCTTCAACTGATTCTGACGACTGGAGGGCAGACGGCAGGGAGAGGGAGAGAGAAGTGATGGGAGGAAGTGGAGAGGTGGAAAAGAGCGACATAGGGAATAGGTGAGAGAGAGGAGAGGGGGCCAAACACCAACGACTGGTGAGAAATAAGTAAGCAAGCACTTGTACAAAAACAACAAGAGGAATACTGCTTTCTGAGAGTGAGAGTTCTGTCTCTGTCCTGACTGCAGAGTAAGCAGAGTAAACACACAGAGGTCATCTGGGAAGCACATCAAGTCAAACAGTTGCCTCGGCCCCTCACAGATAGACAGATACAGGTGGAGGTGGGATTACTGAAGGTAAGACATCTTCCCCATCCTCCCCCACTCACACACATACACCCTCCTCTCTCCACCTGGCAGAGGATTGGTGGTCTCATATGGGGAGATGGCTGAACTAAAATTAGGCTTTCTACGTTGGAGCAACAAAACACAAGCGAGGGACAGAAAGTTCTACAAATAGATCCTCTGTTGCTTTTGACTCATCATGTACACTTGGGGTAATTTAGGGTCAATTGAGGCCACCTCGCAGAGGCATACTGGTTCATTTTACAAGTCCAAAACTTTGTCTTAAGGGACAGACAGAATAGAATAGTGAATAGTGCAGGCACTGTGAAAGACAAAATCTGGTACGAGTTTACTGGCCTACAAAGCCAATATGCAGTAACTACATATTTTATCAAAATTGAGTGAACAAAGGGAATCTGATTTATCATGTTTTACGACCTAGAAAATTGTTATACTACAGAAATGTATGATTTATGTATTACAAAAAAAGCATTAAATTGTCAGAGAGACAAACAGCTAAACAGGAGAGATTTAATCAAGTGAAAGCTGGCTGGTGAGATGGCCACAGCTAGCCTTTGGTAAAGCTGAAACAAAATTACCTAAACCTTTCCCTAGGTGAAATCTGGGATTAAAAATGATCAAGTTTGATGAACCAAGATCTTTCTAATACAGCTCGTTACTGCACATAACCAATGACGCTTTGGTTAAATGCCATAGAAATAAACTTGTGATGAAGGCAACTAGTTTTTAGGTCACTTGGAGGCAGCAGAAACAAGTGTTGAACACAACATTGACATATCACCACCTTTTAAGTTGATATTGCAAATTTGTTGTGTGTATTTACACATTCAGCAGTTACTAAGAAATATTAGCATTTTTTGTAGCATTTGTTTGACATTTTGATGAATGTAAGTCGAATACTCATTTAATACACAGTTATTACAAAAATGGATTATAGCCACTTTGACTGTATTAAATACTATACAATTTAATAATACTTTAAAGTTGATTTCAATGTACTGTAAATATTAATAGTAGACAGACACTAGCAAAACAGGGCTATATTTAATCCCTATGAACTACATACTGTAAATGATGTTTATGTTGTTTAAAATAAATTCAAATCTAGTCCAAATGGACAAGAAATGTGAAAGAACACATGTTTCTCCAAGTGCAGTATCTGCATTTTTTAGGCCTTATGTAGTGTGTCTAGCCTGCGTTAGAGAGCAGCCTAGTTTAAATGTTCAAAGCATTTAATTTCAACTGTTTTAATTCAAACTTTGCTGCCTTTCGAATAATTTCTCAAAACCGCAGTCTCCCTCTATTGGATACTCCAAAACTGAAGCCAAAATGTGCTTAAAACAAAAGAATAATCAAGAAAGCAGCATTTGATGAAACATTTCAAAACACTGTGACAAAGAAGTGGTTAACCGCAGCATCAACAGTGTAGCTGTGAACATCATCTGCGGTTCATGATGACCGAGGTCACGGGAATACAACTATTGAACTAGGCGCTGTGTTTGGGAAGACGGCCTCAGAGGGTGACACACACACACACACACACACACACACACACACACACACACACAGAAATAATCAAACGAGCCTTTATGGGGCCAGGACTAAAGGATTATTTGCACAATGGCCTTTTGCACTCCAGTGGGGGGTAGCTGGCATGAACGACCGAGCAGGATCATAAACACCAGACTCTAGAGCCGAGCACAGAGGGTGGTGGAAGCATACACGTTGGTCTGCGTGCAGGCAGTATGGGCATGAAATTTGATCAAAGTTTTCAACGGTGCAAACAGATCAACTGTCAGTCAGTTCGGTTCATGAATACAGTTGTCAAAAGTTAATTTAGCTCAAAACTGCTGCTCTCAAGTATCCGCCCTATGGCTTGCATTCTCCTCTACCACAATGACAGCTTCTCCTGACTGAGTGACTGCGTTTGGTTTCTGGCATCTGCCCAGTAGAATCCAGTTTGGCTTTTCAATTGCTTCCTGCTATCCCAGAAAACCACAGGGCCCCATAGGACACTCGAGACATCCTCTTGAATCCCGTTATTTCCTGCAGACTAGACTACGAGGGAGGGAAGGCAAGGGGGGAGGGCAGGAAGGGCAGGAAGGGGACTCTCCCGACAGCACCCAAACACTGTAGACAACTCAGAGGGTGGGAGAGGAGGAAGGAGAGAGGTGGCCATGGAACATCTCTTCCTGCACTATGACCCATAAATCAAACATTCCTGCTCTGACTCCGTCGCTCTTCCTCTCATGGTTGCAGGCCCCAGAGTTCTCTCTTCTCTTTCCAACTCCTTATTGATGAGCACAAATCATGATGTTACCTGAAGACGCTCATTACAGAGTCAAGTCACCCTAATAAAAGAAATGTTTTGGCTACACGACAAATCACAAACGTCTGGGAAATTACACAGATGTTTCTCATGCAACTGTACAGAGGGCAGTCCTGCAGCCAGGCCTTAAAACCAGACAAGGATTCAGTTACTTAGTGAACGGTGACCTCGACCAGTCAGGGGGCTTGAATTCGGGCAGAAGGTTGCAACATCACATGGGAAATGCAACCCAAACCGTGGTCTGGGTGCTCAGGCAGTGTCTTTAGCAAATAAAAAAGGCAATAAACTGTAACTTTGATGGACATATATATATATATATATATCAAACATTTTTGTGGGATGACAGCACATGAGGGGTGAAAATTTCTCAACTCCCTGACTTGATAAAAGGCAGATGTCTTGGTGGAAATCAGTGACAACGGATACGTTTTCCAGCGTTTTTTCACAAGCGGGAAAGTCACTCCAAAATCTATTCTATTTGCAGTTATAGGGCAGTGTCAGTTAGGACAGAAACTACCAAAAATGCAACAGATCAGCTATTACAGGGTTAATGTTATTAGAATGAATTGAGGCAGGTTAATTTATAAAGAAATGATTCAACAAACCCAAGGCCCGTGTGCCCTTGAAGAACCAAGAGATGTACGGCACTCTACAGCCCTTTATATCACTTAACTTCTTACTTTACTATAAAACCACTCCATAATGAAAATGTGACAATGTACTTAATGACAATGGCACAACACTAACAGGACAACTAGAGACACTGATCTTTTTTTTCTGTGTATAAAATGATTCCTGCGATATTATATATATATATATAAAAAAACTAACGTGAACTAATCATCCTACCCGAATACACAAAAAATAGAAATTCTATGAATGAGATTTTCAGACATCTGGGTATAGTCATGCCCATGACAAAATCCCAACATTAAAACGAATGTGGCGTGCCAGGGTACATTTTTATAAGAATTTTCAGAGGGTCGTAAATGAAAAAGAGCAAAACTAATACAAAATCCCAAACACGTTCTTTGATCCATCAGAACAGGAAAAAAAGAAACCCGATCTCTCCGTCGATGCATTTCGTCTTTCTCTCTCTCTGCACGGAGAAGGAATGAGATCAGGCGGAGGAGGCCCAACCATACTGCCCCAACCATACTGCCCCACCTTTGTGGAGCAAGGACCTATGGGTAATTGTATGACTATCGCTGCACAGTACGTGTTTGAACAGCTGCACAGGGGATGAAATTCTGAACACGTGCATCCATACATGTAGGCATGTACCAAGCACAGAAGCATGAACCAACACACACGAACCTACACAGATGGACACACAGGTCATTCATTGACTCGGGCATCAAATTTATGCTCCGTTTCCTGGACGTAAGACGCTCCTCAGCGACAGACACAGCAGCCTTGGTTTCCACTCAGCTATCTGATGTCTGGCCAAAGTCAGCTTTGTGACGGATTGTGTGCTAAAACGCCTTTATGATCAAAACCTCTGTGGGCCTGAGGAATTTACATTTTTTGTGTGGAAAGAAAGACTGTTGGGGAGTGCGCCGGGTATGCATTTCTGTGTGTGCACACAAATGTCTGCTCAGCAGAAGGGCCACTCGAAGTGCTGAACCTCTACAGGTGGTGAACACACCTTGGCACAGAATCCCACAGTAAAACATTGACTGAGGGGGAGGCAAAGTGAGTAAGTCTGTGAATGTCTGGGGGAGTGTGTGCTTGTGCGTGTTCCTGTCTGTGTGCAGTGAGGAGTCCTGGATTGAAGGCCAAACCTTACCTGACATTCTGACTTTCGATGCCTCCTCGAGAACCGTTGGGGCTTGGACTACAGATGCAAAAAAAACCGAAGGCACAATATAAATCTCTCTGCTTTTATACCCATTTCTTTTTTAATGTACCGTCTAATTTATTTCACCATTACATTTTTCTGGCACAAGGGTACTAGTACTCACTTTAGGACTAGATGCAGGTTGGCGGAGAGGCGTGGATCCGTGAACTGCGTGGTTCGGTTGTTGTGGTCGACAAAGTATACCCTCCCAGTGGCAGTGTTGCGTATCTCCCATCCAGGAGGCAAAGGACCCAGCTCCTCACAGTTCACATTACTCAGGTCTCTGAAATGCAACAGAAGAGCACATTCAAGCATTAGTACACAAGAATGTAAGAAAAGCGTGAGGGAACGTAGGGTGGGGACAGGGGAAAAGAGAGACAAAGCACATACACATCAAATTCGAGGTATAAAACATACCAAAGCACTGACTAACTGACTCAGGCGGACAGTAAGATTCCGAGATGTCTGAGAAATCATTTTCATTCTATTTTTCTTCTTCCTCCCATCTAAATTATTTACTGCTGCCCTGCAACCCCTTTCAGCTAGACTCCATGGAGACAAAAAGGTTCAGAAATTACAGCAGGCTCGCTATGCTGGCCTGGACCTTTCTGTTCTGCCGGATTAAAGCCAAAAGGGACCAGAGCCTCAAGAGCGATGAGAGCTTGGCAGCTGAGCCATCTGCTAATGTTGGAGCTGTCTGAGGAGCACCCGGTGAGGTGTGGCGTGACCAATAGCCTCCTATCAAGAGCAATAAAACTATCATCTATCACTCACGTATTGATAGAACGCAAGTGAGCAGTGACCAGGTATTATAACATCAGTCATGTTTTATTGATGGCGTCTGGAGTGCAACGAAGCCTCTCTCTGCACATACACATGTAGATCTGTGTGTTTGTGTGCATTTCTTTGGGGGTATGGTATTCAGTAGGACACACATGCCTGACTCAGTGTTGCCCATGAGCCTCTGGTAAGGCTCACTCAAACTGGTGCACTGTTGGCCATGTGTCCCCAAACTTTCAGTGCTCGTGCAGGGTACCTGCAAGGTTCACATACTTAAATGTATGTATTTTTAATACTTTAATACCACATAGAATCCAACTTAATACCCATTTCACTATAATACTGGCCAAAGCATGAAATATGGTGATGATTTGTCCTACAATGATTTATTATTATGGATGAATAAATAATTTTACATTTTTGCTAAAATTGACAATGATGACAAAATTAGCTTCCTAGCTACTAGAGCTAGCAGTAGAGACCGTGCTGGCTGGTGTTGGCTGGTGTTGGCTGGTGCTGACTGAAAGTCCACAAAACAGGATTGAACAGTCTCCTGCGTGCACACGCCTCTGACAAAACAATCCCACTTTTAGTTCAAATATGTATAACACCTCCTGATAGTTTGCAATCGGATACAAAAGATTTTTGTAACTAACTTGTGTGAAATAAATGTAAGAGTTTTTAATACCTAAGGCCTTTTCCTGAGGAAACTAAATTCAGTGCTCTGTAAGACTTCTCAAGACCTGCAGATATCGAGCCAGATGACCAAATCACTCTCGGGGGCCCCATCGCATGGGTCTTCTCACAGCATGTCAGGCTCATAATTAGCTGCAGGTTTACAGCAAACCACAAAAGGGACCAGGACTAAGAGCCTGCTATGACACAAGCTATGGGTCACGCCAATTTCTCATTCATGCATTTCATGTTTCTTGTGTTTTATATGTATTACAGTGGATTGTAAAAAGGGCTAAACACTACAAAGTGATAAAAGAGATCATCATATTGTTGTGTAGTCTCCCTGAGGTCACACATCCTGTGGCGGACGAACCTTGGTACTCTGGGGTCATGCCACGTGCTGACACCCGTCTGAGTGTGGAGAAAGTACACTTGGCCTTGCTGCGTGGTCCTCTGCTCTGTAGGAACACATAAAAATGGGATTAATAGACACAAGATTTGGAGATCCTTGGTTTAACAAAACAGTGAAACAAAACAAAAAATAGGAACTAGAAGATGTTGCCTCAACCTCAGCATCGAGAGTATATCAAATGTTTAAAATATATGCAAAATGAAGTGGAGTTTAATTAATGTCCCACATGCTTATAACCTGCGTAAGAGAGAGATCACAGAGATGGAGATTAAAAGCACTGCCTGAGTCAGTGGAGATCCCAGAAGGCAGCCAGGAAGCGGTGGAGGAGGGGGGGAGGGGAGGTGAGAGACAGAGTTAAGAACATTGGAGAGGAAAAGAGAGGAGAGATCGGGTTGTCTGACTTTTCAGTTGGTGAACTCATTCATCACAGCCTGACAGATATTTCCATAAAACGGCCTGCCAGAGAGCTCTTCTCTGGCATCCCTTTGGGCCTACAGCCCCTCTTTAACATGCATGTACACATCATTCCTTCCGAACCCACACCCGCCCAGTGTGTGCACGATATACGCTCGACACGTAAGGTGACATGTCTTGGCTGGCGTGCGAACACACGAGTCGACTCAGAGGTGCTGACAGGCTTTATAGGAACTGCCCAAGATTTAAGAAAGTAAGAACAGAGATAGAGAGTCGAGCATAGTGAGGCTAGGCGCCTCCGAATCTGAAGGACAGAGAGCAAAGTTGTGATATGCTCTAGCTCCCAAATCCTACAGAAGATTTTACTGTGAGGATTAACAAAACTACCTTGGGCTGCGTGGGGAGTCACAGCTTGTCTGTGTGTGCATTTGCTTTTACATCAATGCGTCTGATTGTTTGACTGTGTGCAGAAAGGAAAACGGAGGTGAGGAAGGGTGAATGGACACCGCCAGCCTTTAACAGCGAGATCAATTCAATTCGATTGTCGAGAATGGAGCCAGTATTTCAAGGATCCTTGTGTGGAGCTGCACTGTCATCCGAGCGGCGCTGAACTGAATGAGGCTACAGATTAGCCGGTTTACTGAGCCCAGTGCAGAGCAGGGAGGAGGGCAAAGGCGAAGCAATTAACACACAGCAGCATTACAATGATGACACGATTCATAGTGGAAGTAGAGATGCCTTTCTGGTAGTGTTTGTTTTTAGTGGATGTGACGGTGATGGGATAAATCTCAAAGATTCCAACCTAATCCATTTCCATCATCAGTTCCAGTTACCATTACAGTAAGCACATACACTAACCTCACCTTGTATATTTGTAATTATTTTAATGAGGGCTGAGCAATAATGCCACAGGATAGTCACTCATATATACAGTATATACACACTCTGTGGTGCTGGCATCCCACTAACCATATCCCTCAGGGAGGTCCGGGGGCGTGTGCAAGTGGGTCCTGCTCATGTAGTTGCGGTGCCTTTGGGAGCGCACCCGTCTCTCCTGGGCCCGCTGGTCCCCGCCACTGGGTGGCAACGCTGTGGTGGGCGTGGCCCCGTTTGTGCTGATGGGCGTGTTCTCATCCACGATGCAGCTGAGAGGCCGGCCAGGGCTGGAGTACTCTGACGCAGGCCTGAGAGGGGCAAGAGGGAAGGGTTAGGGTGATAGACTGAGAAAAGTTAAAGAAAAGTTAAGGTAATGGTAAATCAGTGTCAGAAAGAAAGAGTGTAAGGCTACATCTACACTAATACAAACAAATAACCTTTGCTGTTTATGCCTAGTGTCCACACTACTCCAGTGTTTTATAACCCCTGAAACTGAGACGCTTTTTAAAAAAAAACTCCTGACCCCGTTTTAGTTTGAAAACTCCAAATTGTGTTTCAGTGAGGATGGAGTGGAGACAGACGTTTTAAAACAATGACGCAGACACAGACGTTCGCTTCCTGATTGGGTCTCACGAGTCAGGACGTGCCTTCCCTTATTCATCACACCCCTATCATGTGACCCTTTTTCCGGAAGAAAACAAAGAAAAAATGAAATGCATGCTTTCAGCAGCAGTTCCAACTTAGAGAAAACTCACTTTAAAGTAAATATGGTGCCATTTACTATATATGCTCTCGAAAACCTCTTTCTTTTCTTTTTTTGGGGAAAAATAGTCAGTAATCTATAACAAAAGGATAAGCTTATTTTAATTCCAATACAATAGCCTAAGTAACTAATTTGACTGTACAAGCCAACACACTGTTGTTCAAATATATACACACACGCAGGCTGGTGTGTGTGCTTC
Source organism: Gadopsis marmoratus (assembly GCA_036023855.1). Classification (NCBI taxonomy): domain Eukaryota; kingdom Metazoa; phylum Chordata; class Actinopteri; order Centrarchiformes; family Percichthyidae; genus Gadopsis; species Gadopsis marmoratus. The sequence goes on from JAVQJF010119205.1 coordinate 49,105, forward strand.
ATAACTGGTAACTAGCATGCACTGGGGCCGTCGTAACTACCTTACGGAACTGATATTTTCAGAAACTATAAAGGAATTAACCGCAGAGTAGACAATCGGCTTAATGTTTACACCGGCATACGCATGCCAAGTGTACATGAATGATCATGTGATATGCGTTTTCAGGCGTGTAGTATAGATGGAGATCATTTCTGAAATGGTGAGAAAACGCTCGTTTTAAAATGAAAACGTATTAGCGTGGATGAAGTCTAAGAAAGCATTAGGGGGTTGAAAGGGAGGAAGTCACCTCTAACACAAACACAAAGAGCAGCAAATAAATAAGCAGCATTTAGGACGTGTTCAGGTACTAAGAAAGCTATACAAGGGAGCACACAGGAGACAGAACTGGGAAGCGTTGCCTCTATTTCTGCCCTTGTCGGCTGCGTGACTTCCCCCGGCTCTTCCACATCATTAAACACCACTGTCTGGAGCAGTCTGTCGGACACCTTTTGGTGAGGAGCCCACACCAGTTTGGACAGACCTCCCCAGTTTGGGAGCACTGAGGTCAGAGATGAGGTCCTCCATCTGCTTGCTGCTGTTAGATTTCAAGAGGCCTGGGTCTGAGTTTCTGTGGGCTGCAGAGTGTACTCACCTGGTAGGCCTCTCCCACTGTGTGGTGCGTGTGATGTGGTTCAAGTACTGGATTCGTCCAGACGCCGTCCTCCTCTCCTCCCATCTGGCAGCACAAACATACACAGGCACAGCAGTCAGCGGCCATGGTTAAGCACCCACAGAACCATCTAGTAGTGTTCTGTCTCACTGCTCTGTCTCACCACACGCAAATATCATGTTCCGTACATCTTTAACCCCTTCACCCAAAGTCAGCGTTTACTGCTTAGGATTTGCAACAGCGTATCAAAAAGCTCCTTCTGAGATGACAAGAGATATCCCCAATCTCACTCACCCATCTGGAAGATCATTGTCAAACAGTCGACTGCAGTCTACCACAGGGCCTCCTGTGCCTATCCGGTCCCTAGACTGCAGGCTCACTGCAGCAACACATGGCAGACAGATGCACACGCTAGGATTACTAGACAGCAGATTACAGTGCAGGCAAAGATATTTTGTCAAAGCACAAAATGGAGCTACATATCATTATGAGTGACTGGAAATAGGGGTCAATTTTATCAGTGGTACCATGAAGAGTCTGGTTAAAGGAAGTTTATTTTTTCCTTCCGCAGTGAGGGTCTGGTATTATGAAATCTAATCTGAAATTTCATATGAAGGCTGTGACATCGAACGGGCTGAACATTTAAGCATTTATAATGGCAATAAAGTATATCAAGAGTATTTCTGAACAATATTTACTATGCATCAGCATGCAAGAAACATACCAGAACATGGACGCTCCATGATTACTACAAGAACTGCGAAAAGCAACTAATAAAAGATGACGAGATAGTTTTAAGGAAAATACTGAAATGGCTTGCCTTTAACCTTGTTGCCTCATCTTTAAATGCTGTACAAGCATAGTGAATGACAGACAACACACTACACATTTGGTGAAGAATACAGACAATGGACTACACCCCAGACCTATAATTTTAGGTGTAAGATTTTTATGTAACTTTCTAATTAATTAAAGTGATAATTTTCCCCAAATCATTTTTTGTGCCTCCAAATGCATCCTTGTTTACGTCCTCTGTACTCACCCACTATCTGGCCTCTGACTGTGTCACTGTCATTGGGACTCAGCTTGTTCAAGTCTAGTCTCTGGTCTGTGGAGAGAGGAATGAAAGAAGAAGAAAAAGGGAGAAAGAGACCACGAGACAAACAGGAAATGAAAATGAAGATAAAAGAAAGAGCAGAAAAGAGAAAATTCATCAGTGTCAGAGAGATCCATGTAAACTAGCATGTGATGGGATACATTCTTCCTTTTTTGGACAGGTCCCACTGCTCTGTATCATTTACATCACTCAGTCAATTCCTCTCTCCCTCATTATCCGTCTCTCATTCTTGTGTCTGTAGACCACAGCTTGGCTGTGCCCTGGAACAGATGGTCTGGTCTGTGGAACAGCCACGGGCTGTAAAAATCTCACCGAGCATTGGTACAGAGCAGGCTTCAGTTCAAATGCAGAGGTCAAACATTTGACAAATTTCAGTACAAAGCCTGCACTATTCCACTCAGTCTTAGCATGGACATGAACTTCTGCCAAAGTCTGGAAACTCTTTGTCTGAATTTCTTAAAGTCTGCGGAATTTCAGAGTGAGGGAGAAAGAGAGATCAGGCGGAAACAAAAAAACAAAAAGAACAGACAAAAAAAATGCAGACATGAGAAATGCCACTATCTGCTCTCTGTTGTCTGGGTGTCATGCAGATCAGCTCAGGATGTTTGTCTAGACTAAACAGGGACAAAAACAGGCAATGGTCAAACTGTTACAAGGCTGGCCGGAGGTCAGCAGCCACAGAGAAAACAGAAACACACAGTCAAATGTATGCAGAGAAGTGCACTCACACATACATACATTTAAATACGTAAGCAGTCATGTACACAAAGACACAGACACTCTGCAATTATACAGAAATGTTACAGTCAACCCTAGACACACTACAATTATACACATGTTGTAGTCAACCCGATGTCCTCTATAAGGCCTGTGGAGGGGACAAAACTGCAACTGCTGGTAAATTCCACACAAAAAAAACTAAAGAATGACAAATACTCATGGGGGGGTGGACCACAACAGAGAGAACACAACAAAACTATGCTTACACTTAAATAGCTGTACAATTATGCATGTCTGCGTGAAATGACCGGTTGTCTAGATCGGCAGACGGAGATAGAGGGAGGTTAGTCACAATGGCATTTTGTGTGTGTGTGCACATGCTGCCAGTCTATGGAGGAGGCTGAAGGGGAAACTGAGGGGTGAGGAGGAGGCCAGGAGAGAAAGGAAATGCAGAGGCAAACCACTCACAGCTGTGGCACAAGGTTCAGGTTTCCTGTGTCGCTCCAGGAAAACAACACTGTCAGGGGCTTCTAGGAAAAGCAGAGGCATTCTTTCCCGGTTCTGCCTACAGGGCCACAAGTCCAGGGAGCAGATACCAACTCCCCACACAGGAAAATCTGCTTTGGTGAAGCTACAACGGCCTGGCATACCTTTACCAGGAGCAATTTAATAAAGGCCTCCATCTCATTTATCCAGTTAGCTTCTGACATGAGACATGAATGAATGAATGAATGAATGAATGAATTGCAGGGTGATGCTCACCCTGGCTCACACACAGGTCTGGCCTCTGTCAGACCTATTGAGGGAGACAGGACACTAAAAAGGAGCTCCTCTATGTTCCGTCACTTAGCCCTGACAGCAGCACTGTGTTATTAACGTCTGCTTCTTATCACACTACAGGTATAAGACTGGCTTGATGAACACGGTCTCATTTTACCATTAGGGCTGTGATGCGAGTCAGATTCCTGACATCTCATGTATAACTACAATTAACCCCAGAAGAGAGTAAGGAGCTGAGTAAAATAGAGGACAAAGAAATAGCTCGCACAAGTAAAACAAACGTCATGTGTCGTTTGGCAACAAACTGTGCTGCAACTGTACTACAATTTACTTTTCAGAACAAGAGTCGGCAACAGCTGTTCAGCGGAATAGCGTGAAAGTGGCCGCAGGATTGCGTCTTGTGCACCATATAAAAAAAAAAATTGTAGTGCTACCAGTGATTAAAAACGCCACAGGGTACCTTTAATATGCAACATGGCTCCTTCCAGTTGTGGCCAGACAGAGTCACAGTCTCATACAGCTTAGGCATTCGATACATAATAAGAAACTGCCATTGACCGGTTGCTTCATTAGAGTAACACTGACACTTACAGCCTGTGTCTTTGAGGCGGTTGATAGCGTTGGACAGAAGGCGGACACAGCCCAGGAACCCCGCCCCTTGCTTCTTATGAATCTTCTTGTGATTCCACACACTGATGGTGATAGAATCTGATTTTCCGATGTATCTGAGGGAGAAAGAGAGAAAAAGAAGACATATTCAATTATGAATATAAATCACTGTGACTGCCGAGGCACATAATTGCAGGTTAATAATTGCACAGCTATTTAATTGTAACTAAAGCTTTTAGAGCCTATAATGGAAGTACTGGTAATGTCAACAAGTAGCAGCTAATGTATTGACAAGAGTCTTACTCAGCATCTTCCCAGCAATGCAGGGGACACGTATCAAAACACAGTCGTGACGCGGAGACGGAAGAGGATGGTGGGATTGCTTAGAGGGATTTTCCAGCCAGCGCATGTGAAAACGTAAATCTGACCCTGAGCATCTGAGTATGAGACGGAGCACCACGAGCAGACTGCGACCCTGTGAATCATTTAGAATATTCACAGCAGCACTTCCCCACAGATCACATGGAGGGAGACGGAGCGACTGAGGGAGGAGAGATACAGCAGAGCGGGGACGTTGAATATTGGCTATGCAGACGCGACGAGCAGCAATAAAAACTGCTGCAACTGTGAAAAACCTCAAATTTGACGATGTTTCTACGAATCCGTCAGGCTGTGGATAACGTGTCTAAATTTGTTCCATAAAATGGCTTTTTAAATTAGGCTGAAACCAAGCTTTCAGCTCTCTAGCCCTTTTTGGTTTGTATAAAATCAGTTCATGAGAAGTTTAGACGACATGCATGTCTGCTGTAAAAACAAAAACACACTATTTGCTACGTAATGGCTTATTCATGACTGAAGAAGTTGCATGGGGTGGGAGATAGGGTTCCCACACATTTTTACCAATGCATTTTCAAAACGTTTCCATAATATTATAACCCCATTTCCAAAAAGTAGTTTTATTAGTAGTTTAATTAGAAAACAATTTTTCTAATTGCATAGCTTTTCCAGGAATTTCATGACTGTGGGAACCCTGTAACGGCTAATGTCATTGTTGCTAGCATGGAAAAAAACAACAACGGGTCAGGTGATTATATTGTATACAGCAATAAAACAGACAGATTTTCTCTTCCAGTGCATTCGTGCTGCTCTCGTCTCTCCTTCTCCTTGTGTGTCAGGCAAGGTCGAGGGTGTGATGAAATCTCCCCATGTGAACCTGTTGTTCAACATCTGCTTGTGTGGGCTCGCTCCTTCAGTCTAAAACGAATCATCTGTATCGGTCGCAGCACTGCATCCCACTGTAATTATCATGCTGCTTACCAAAAGGGGTATGAAACAATTGGGCTGTGAGTAAGACGTCTGGACATTTTGAGTCGATGCCAAATGCCTGTCTGGAGTGCGCTGCGAGAGAGCTGCTATGTCAGACAGACGTGACGAGAGGGAAGTATTACAACCAAACCCCAGTCATCTGGATCACCGTCCATGTAATAAAATTCATTAGTCTGGCTACAATTTTTTAATACCAGTCAGGCAATAACACAAACCGCACAAGAGACAATGGGAAAATTGCAATAAAAAAGGAAAAGGCAGCAGATTTTAAGAGTCAGATGTGCTTTCTAAATACATCCTTTTATTTGGCAGACTGTATTCATAGAATAGACATCTTCGGCACTGTTTTTATTCAAAGTGAAAGAAAAACCTTATATTAGAGCAACACTAAAGTCATAATCTGAGAAACAAACAGAAACAAACAGCGAAGGTCCACTGCTAAGATTCACAACATGGGACTAGAACCTGCTGAGATCCTTTGTAGACGTGGACTACCGTGAACAGCTAAATATGCTTTCTGATGCGGTTAAAACATAGGCTTTCATAACCAGGGTTACTTCTGCACAAGTCAAAGGATACATGGAAACTTGGTGGAGTAGCTCAACTCATTTGATGAAAATAGAAATGATCATTTAAAAAAATATTCTATTTAATATATCCACATATTGAGTCAGCTCTAACACCTGAAAAATACATGTTACAATAGAGACTACATGACAAGTGAGTGGAGAATTCAACTGTAATGAGAAAATAACAAACAATGTGCACTTTTATATAATTAATAGTGTTAAAAAAACATCCATTTTAAAATGAAATTAACTAACAATATTTGGAACATGACTGAAAAGATTGCAAACCACTGCTTTAAAATTATTAAAACAAAGTAAATTTAATGATGTGCATTGAAACAGACACCGAGTATAAAATTGTCAGATAAATATATAAACTTCAGGAGACGCTCTTCTGCATTGTGGTACTCATCCCCCCCCTTCAGCTCATGTCTATTTATATACACTACATGGTAACACTAATAAAAGACCTAACAAAGCCATTAATGGTGGGGCTGTTTAACTAGGTGCTTCTTCCATAGAAATCCAGCTCGGACGATGGATGGATGAGTGGGCGTAAATAATTTAAGTCTAGACTGGGCACTTAACATTGCAGATGTATTATTTAGCGATGCCATTTATTGAAGAACTCCTAATTAACTAAATGTGACTGGAGTCTCCCTTCAGTGTGCACCCAAACGTGCTTGACAACACTTCCCGACACCGACTATGAAGATCCTCTAAAATGAGAATCATTATATTATTAATAATCATTGCATCCTTGTCCACTACAAAATTAGAGAAGCTGATATGCTAACGTTTCCTTCATTTCCACCACATCTCTTTGCAGGCAGAGTGAGTGTGACAGGCAGGCAGCCAGATAGACTGTGTGCTATCCTTGGCATGCCAGCCAAATCTTTCAACGATGTTGAAGGGCCACAGGTCATGGGCTAGTTTGCTGGCTGTGGATGACCAATGATATCGGGGCCCTGGACACACACAGGCACACTTACGCAGGATTTCTACACCCTCACATGAGCACATACAACAAATGGAAAAAAAGAGTCACTGCCAACAGCTTTTATGCACTAGGCTGTATATGGAACACCAGGTGTTGCAGGCCCTATTTTAATAAGTGAAATAAAACCTTTGTCCTGCAACACACCACCTGAGAGTCCTTCTGCTGGCCATGAGGCTAAAGACTGACAGACAGTAAAGGGGGTACACTTATGTTAAACTTATCATTGGCACAGAAACACGAGTCATTTTCACATAAACTCCAGTCCACGTCGCCTGCAGGCTCTTGGGACAAATTAGCACAGAGCAGCTCCACTGTGCCACGAGTCTGTTGTCCTCTCCATCCGTCTTTAAACGGTGCGCATACGCGCACGTGACTTTTTCCCCCCCTCTTGTCAAATGCGACATGAGTAGCTAATTCAACAGCCATGTAGAGATAGGGTCCTTGTATCCCCAGCAACCAAACAAACGGAGACATGTGCTTCCTCTCGCTGTTGGCTATGCATGACGGCTGGATAAACACCAGGGCGAATACTGGAAACCTTCACTCTCACATTTTCACTCACGCGCTCTGTCTCCATTTTTTTCCAGGTTACTTTCGCAGCACAAACCATCTTTGGGAAAGGCACTCAGGGTACAAGACCTGCACATGTTCCAGTCAATGGAAGAAAATACTATTGGAGATGCATCTCCTTTTTGGTTTCTGTAAATACTGCTCCAAGGGACATTTTTAGACTCTGTGCTGGAGCTGAATAGGTTAGATCATTACAGAGTGTCTAGAAGTAAGAGAGCAGATGCAACAGCTGTTTACATCTGTTACTGTTTAGGCACAGCCTGACACCTCTCAGTGTGCTCACATATTGAGGTTAAATAAAGAAAGACATAAAAATTGTAAGGCATTGTAACAGCCCAAGCAGGGCCTCAAACTGCTGTTTGTAAATCAGATTAAGGCTTTAGGAAGGTGGGGGGCATTCAAATAAACAAAGAAGAAGGAATCAGATTGTTTTTTGTGTATCTTTGAAAACAGATGTTAGGAATGAGTGTTACAGGCTCGGGGACTCACAGGTCATAGTGTTGATTCCACTTGGGGTCAAGTGTGTTCCTCACAGTGTCTGTAGAGTGGCATTGCCCTGAACCGTCCACAACAACCTTGGCAAAGGGATCAGGGAGGCCTGCAGGGAGAGCAGAAAACACAACGACACTACACTCAGCCACATTCACCAAGAATAAATAACAGATAAACAATTTGACAAGACACTAATGACAACAGCACGCTATAGCATGCTACATGGCAGATGGTGATAAATAGAACTGCACTGTTTTCTGCTCTGGGACCGGGCCAGACTAGTCACAGTTTACTCATTGTTTACTTCCACAAGTGTTTTTGTACTTTGATTCCAAAATGAGTCCCTTTGGCAACAAAACTAGTTACGGATAATTAAAGACGCTTTGAATTTGTTGCTCTCAATATACTGCATTAATTAATTAGTCACACAAAAAAAAGCCTTTGGTGAGAGATTATTTAAGTAATTAATCACAGGGTTCGTACAGCTTTTCAATAGTAAAATTCAAGCACTTTCAAGGTACCTAAACCCAAGATTTCCATACTCTTACAACCTTTATCACCACATGTAATTTGTTACTATAAATGCCAGGAGACAACTAACAAATATGACTTCAGCATCGTTTTGATTCAAATACTAAAACAATTTTTGGTTTACATGTGTGTCGATGATTATGTTGAAAATCAAGCATTTTATAAAGAGTAATATATATACGCACTGCTCAAAAAAACACTTTGAAAACACACCAGATCTCAATGGGAAATAATAATAATAATAATAATAAAATCATGCTGGATATCTATACCGATATGGACTGGGTAATGTGTTAGGAATGAAAGGATGCCACATCGTTTCATGGAAATGAAAATGATCAACCTACAGAGGGCTAAATTCAAAGAGACCCCAAAAATCTAAGTGAAAAAATGATGCGGCAGGCTAGTCCATTTTGCTGAAATGTCATTACAGCAACTCAAAATGGTCCTCAGTAGTTTGTATGGCCCCCACGTGCTTCGTCGGGGCTCCTGATGAGACGACGGATGGTGTCCTGGGGTATCTCCTGCCAGATCTGGACCAGGGCATCACTGAGCTCCTTGACAGTCTGAGGTGCAACCTGGCAGCGTCGGATGGACCGAAACATAATGTCCCAGAGGTGTTGGATTTAGGTCAGGCGAGCGTGGGGGCCAGTCAGTGGTATCAATTCCTTCATCCTCCAGGAACTGCCTGCCTACTCTCTGCACCAGGAGGAACCCAGGACCCACTGCACCAGCATAGGGTCTGACAATGGGTCCAAGGATTTCATCCTGATACCTAATGGCAGTCAGGGTGCCGTTGTCTAGCCTGTAGAGGTCTGTGCATCCCTCCATGGATATGCCTCCCCAGACCATCACTGACCCATCACCAAACCGGTCATGCTGAACGATGTTACAGGCAGCATAACGTTCTCCACATCTTCTCCAGACCCTTTCACGTCTGTCACATGTGTTCAGGGTGAACCTGTTCTCATCTGTGAAAAGCACAGGCGCCAGTGACAGACCTGCCAATTCTGGTGTTCTATGGCAAATGCCAATCGAGCTCCACGGTGCCAGGCAGTGAGCACAGGGCCCACCAGAGGACATCGGGCCCTCAAGCCACCCTCACGAAGTCTGTTTCTGATTGTTTGGTCAGAGACATTCACCAGTGGCCCCCTGGAGGTCATTTTGTAGGGCTCTGGCGGTGCTCATCCTGTTCCTCCTTGCACAAAGAAGCAGATACCGGTCCTGCTGCTGGGTTAAGGACCTTCTATGGCCCTGTCCAGCTCTCCTAGAGTAACTGCCTGTCTCCTGGAATCTCCTCCAGGCTCTTGAGACTG
>JAVQJF010119249.1:0-40838 GCA_036023855.1 Gadopsis marmoratus
GTGTGCATTTGGTGGTGGGGGGGGGGGTTCTCTTAGAGCGAGTCTTTTCGTTGCTGCCACATTTACCCTTTGTCTCCTCATGCTTTGCTGAAAGCCATGCAAGTGAACAATGTTTTTTAGAAGTAAAAATTAATATTCTTTTTTTTTTTTTTACCTCTGATACACCCAGAGAACTTTCACTGTTCTATATTTGTGACCATTTTAGTTAGATATACCACACCTGCCAGCAAGAAACAGTTGGAAATGAATTGATTTCAAAGTAAACAAGGTAGTAACAAGATAAGAAATGCAACGGGGAAAAATAATCAAGGCCCAAAAACACAAGTAAATAAGTAGGAAACTAATGTTATTATATAGGGTACAGATTACTAGTTTGTTAAAGTTAATAATTCATAAGCAAGAATTATCTAAACTCATACCTCTAAAACCTGCTTGGGTTCATAAAGAAGATGCATAAATCCCATCAAAGAGACTAATGTTGTTTTGGCTTTGATTTGGCAGATAGGGGCTGACACACACTGTTACACTTCTCCCTTACCCTACTTCCAAATGTTCATTGATTCCAGACTTAATTGCATTTTTGGCAAACCACTGACTTTGGCAAAAGCAAGAATGCACACACAGGCACACTGAAACACACACAGTGTGTCTGGCTTTTTCAGTGTGATAACCAGCCTGTTCCTGGGAACAATATTTACACCACAGTGCTGATCAATGTAGCTGTGTGTGTGTGTGTGTGTGTGTGCGCGCACACACATAGTCTGTGAGGGCTGATCTATGTGACACTGTAGATATAGGGATTCTGTTTTTTGTACTCTGCAGTGCAGGAATTCAATAAGCCGAACTAAAGAACAGAGAGGCCTTTCCATAACAACCCTTTTTTTAAGATGTCTTGCCTAAGTGAAAGATTTTCTTATTTTGATATATGAAGTCAAACAACTTAATGTAAAGTAATAGAAATACATCAGTTCACTGTCATTTTGTGAGAAGTCAGTGATTAGGATTATGAAACCTGTTGGACTCAAACGGTTCATCCCAGGTTTAAAATAAAATAAAAACACAAGTTTCAGTTACAGGTCATACATTTCTTTTCAATAATTAGAGTGGCAGTGCTGGAGAACCAGAAGAAGTCATTAACAATATTCCACTGAAGCAATTATTGAGGCTACAGTATCCTTACTTTGCCTTTTTGAACCACGACATAGCGTGAATTAATGACAAATCTTTCTTAGTAGTAGATTGTTTTATCTTAACATTGTCTCACTGCCTTATGATTTCTTAATTTTTCTCCCTCTCCTATACACTCTATATCTTTGTTTCCCTTTTGTCTCTTTCCTTTTCCAGTGATTTAGCTCACACCATGGTCCTCATGGGATTGGCAGCTTTTATCAGGCTGGCCAAAGGTGATTGGCAGCCTTTATCACTAGACCAAAGGCTATTAGCTGTTTGCGGTTGTGCTAATGTGGTTGTGTTATTTAGAGAAAAACTCTTTGCACTTCAACACTTGACTATCTTACCCAAGTTGGAATAAATTAAGGTTACGAGAGAGAAAATTTCCTCATTATTGCCCGAGTTCCCCGTTGAATCACCACAGGTCAGAAAGGTCTTGGCTGCCGTCCCGGTAGCCCTAAATGTGCAAATATGCACATTTTGCACCTTTTGCTTATATTATCTATTATAATATATGTTATCTAATGCTTCTCTCCGAGAGCCTTCAATTTTTTTTTTTTTTATTAAGAGGGCATGATTTCGACCTTTTATCTAACGAGAATTTAGCTATTGTGTCTCATGGAATCAAAGTTTTACTCTGGATATCAACATATTATTTTGTGTGAATGCCTGTGTTTCAAGCAAAACTATAAACAGAACCCACAGTTGCCGCTCTTGATGTTTTTGTTAAAATGAGCTACTAGCTTGACAGTTAATTGCGCAGCATTTGTTGATCAGTTGAATGGGTTAGTCCCACCACTTAATGGTCAATAGCCTGGCTGTGGCTGTGTGCGAGAGAGTCAGCTGAAGGTCAGGAGCGTAGTAAGAATGCGTGGGGACACATTTATTCTTTGGGTTTGTTGTTTATAGTTTTACATTAACATAATCTTGGGGGGGGTTAATGTGCTGCTTGTAATAATTTTTTTTTTCTTTTTAAAGTTGAAGTGGAGTTAACACAGCAGAGGTTCGGTCAGTGAAAAGCTGCCAATTATATGAATCAGATATTTGCAAATCTTAAAAATGCAGGATTAAGTCTGATACTAGTTGGCATTAGGACATTGTGCTCATTTAATTATTATTAATCATATTTATTATTACTTTTATCATTTGTAGCGCTTGTATACATCCCGGTAACGGGGACCAACGCTCCTGTCTCTCTACATGTGTAGGTCTGTGATATCACAAGTCTGTGCACGGTTTGGTCACAATATCCCAAAGTGAAGACTTCACTGAAGGCCTGCAGTACTGTATGCCTGAAATGCACAGCTGCCACAGCATGCCCTCTTTTTATTGAATACAATGAATCCTGATTGAGTTTGGGATACTGGGAGTTCAGCAGTGTTCAGGAATAATACCGCAGTGAATTAGAGACAGATCCCTTTCCAAGGCAATTAAATTTTAATGTCTTCAAATTTCAACAAATTGAGGTGCATTATATTTGGATACTTTGCTTTTCACATGCTGATCATAGAAGACAAGTTACGGAATAACATACCTCAGATCATATTCATCATGCAAACAAAACACATTTCTCATACTATACAGTATTTTAGAAACTGAAGCCAAACACCTGCACAAGTAAGACACACTTGGTGGGGTTTCTTCGTAATAATAAAATGTACAGTAAAATTAAAGACATTTGCGGTAAAGCTAAGCTCAATACAGCACCTTTCATTTGTAAATTGTCATTCACTTGTATTTGTCCCAAATAGAGCTATTGAGGAGCGATAGAAAATAACCCCCTCAATGACAAAACATCTCTGGGGTTCTGAGATTGTGATGCGCTTGTCTGTTCCTGTGTGTGTGCTTGTAGTATATGCAAAGTATATGCGTGAATGTCAAACCCCATGACCCTTTGCTGTTTTTCCAATTAATTTTACTGTCTAGCTCTTTTTCTGTTTAACCTTTTCACATCCATCCTCTTTCTCTGTTTTTCCACATACACAAACAGGTTTAAAGTTTAGTGAAGTTCTAGGATGAGGCTTAGCCAAGTCGACATTCATGCTTTTCACTCTATCCCGGCCTCTTCCCTCGCTTGCTACCTCACCTCATCCATCCAATCACTGCCTGAATTTCACTGTTGTGCTTCCTCCCATTCATAAACTTGCCCTTTTCCTCATTCTCTCATGTTGCTCATCTCGTATGCCATCAACCCAGCTCCAACTGCACCAGCGAGGAGTCTTGATGATTCATGCCCCCCTACTGGGGCACACTCAGACGCCCTCCTACAGAGCGCTGTGTCAGGATCCGCTCCAGCCTTGGAATGTCTGCCAAGTCTTCACTCAATAATAATCTTTTCTTATTATTAATTGGGAGCAAGGTCTCTTCTATTTGAGCTCTCTGTGGTCTTTCCTCTTCTACTTCCTTCCTTTGACATGCACTCCCTCACATTGCCCATATCTCCAACCATCTGACAGGCAGGCAACACCAATCAATACGGTTCCCATCTTGTCTAGATTGATTCATGGTTATGGGACTTTTACTTGGTGGGCCTTATCTTGTGATCTGTGAAAGGTAATGATGTCTTGCAATGTGTTCAATGTGTTGCTGCAGGCATGGCAAGCTCTCAAACAATCACTTATTTTCAAGGTGAGGGTGTGAACATTGTGCTTGTGTGTATGCCTGTGCCTTGGTCAGAGTACTGCATGAATGCATTGTTAACTTGGCTTTAGAGGAATTGTAGTAGCGCTGTAAACCGTTGATGCCAATCAAACAACAACACGTTGACGCTGGTCTTATTAGTATGCCGTGTTCATTTCCTCTAACACTCTCACCTTCCACAATCTAAAGATGGTTTCCAAGTTTTTGGTGTCTGGAAAAACATGTCCTTTATGTTTCACATTTCAAACAATTTACATATATGGCCATACAGAGCTCATTTGACGCTGTACACTGCTGTGGCTGGGCATGACAAATATTGAGGTTCAAATGTTCAGTAAACTCTTTAAATTGACTTAAAATGGCCTTAATGCACCAAAGCTATACCCAATATTGACATCTAAATTGTAGCAAAGAGGTGAATGCGTTCAGATTGAAGAGCAGGTTTTATAAGAAGTTTTCCTTCATTTCATCACTAACGTTCTGCAAACATTTGTCCATTGCATAGTGAATGACAACTAGGGAAATGCTGCAGCCTTCTTGACACATCTTTTGAAAAACATCTTTATGTGTTCTGTACAGCCATGTTGCTAATTCAAATAGTTTAGAAGCAGTAAAAACTACAACAGCATATACAGACCTACAGTTGGGTAGGACTGTAGGTATTGTTTATGTTAGGACTCTGCCATCTCTTCTTTTTATATTTTCTCATTAATTTATTTAATAACAAGTAAATTGCTATATTGCTGTCATTCCACCATCTATTTTCATATGTGTCAGCCTGTTGCACACTTTACATTGGCAAAAACTGAGATTGTGTGTTTACAATGCAGCCATGGTCCTATTTCACAGTGCTGCAACACTATCAAGTGTCAGGGGATTGATTCTAGACCCATGATGATAATGTATGCACTTATGCAGCTGTTATATAAAGCAACTGCTAGCGGTAGCATCTCCCTAGTGCTGAATTGGCCTGTATCCACTGATCTTCCTCACTTACTCATGTCAGCTGAAGACCATTGATATTACAGTATTCATGAGCTTATTTTGGCTGTATGGCTCTTTGGATATTGTGTCCGTGCGCAATGTTCATCAACTTGACTGACGGGCACTATAACCTTGTTGTATGAATGTCAAAGTGAAGAAATCTCTGCCATGTACATGTGTCCGGGAGAGGGAGAGTGGGAAGCCCCACAGGGACCGACCAGTTCTATCTTCGCATACTGCCTCAGGCAACATGCAGACATTAGAGAAACCACACATATATAATGAGAAAAATACATTCTTCAAAATGTCTACTGCTTAAATCTTCTCATGTGGGCAAACCCTGCCAGTATACACTTGTAGTAAAGTGTAGTCAGATCATTTAGCATGCATTAACTATGAACTCTATAAACCTAGCAACATTTGAAAATTATCGTATTCTTTGAATAATTATTTAAATGACCATGTGTAGTTTTATAAACCTAAATGGAAAATGTAGCACAGAGGGTATTCAGAAACCTTTAACTCATTACGATGATCTGTCTATCAGTACATACAAATATGTACAGCTGTGCAGTCTGTGCCATGTATAAGTGTTATAGCCAGGTTTGTATGTATTCTATCTCCGATAAGATGTGTGTGCATAGTGTTAGGTGTCAAACCCCAACCTGTGTCTGGAATTTCAATAGAATTTGACATGACAGCCTTTAGCATGGTACTCTGTTTGAATGTCCTCACACGGGAAGTAGCCTTGGGAATCCAACAATTAGAGCTCCTGTGCCCATGTATGCTCACACATACTCACACATTTAACGTGCAGTTTTGTTTTGTAAGTGTGAACAGATGATGTGAATTGTTTCCATTTATTGTCAGATATAGTACAGTATACACCATGGTAAGCATGGTATGTTTTTTTTGGATTACTCAAAGAGGCAGCGGAACACACCAGAGTCGGCCATCTGAAGTGTTTATGAGGGGAATGCATTTTCTGGCTTTGTGTGTGTGTGTGTGGCCTGCAGTGGCATATGACAGCGTTACCCTGAGGGTTTGTCCTGCCTATTCCATTAGTTTGCCCAGCTTCGCACTGGCACCATGTCATGCCAAGAACACAAACCACTTCTCCACCTCAGCAGGACCAGCTCATGATTAATGGCTCAAGATATTTTTAATTTTGTGGTATTTGCTTTATTATGTATGATACAGTATAGAAACCTTGGAAACCCAGGAGAGATAAAGGGTGTGACAGACATGTTACAAAGTCTTTAGATTTATACATCAGCTGGAGAGTGAGCTCTGTGGGTCCTGATTCAAAATGCCTTAGCTAGCCATGTAAATATATTTACTGTATAACATCAACTGTAAAACATTTGGCCATGATCAGATTGAGCATTGTTCTGTCGCTCAAACACTAAGCACAGTTTGGAGCATTGCTAGTTGTAATGAAAAAAGGCTTTAGGGTTTAATGTGAGTTGCATCACAGTGTTTGCTAGAGTATAAAATACACACAAGCATTTTAGCAATTGGCTCAGTTTGCAGTTGAAGTAGTGAGTGGTCACCATACTTCACTCCTGACACTGCTAATGTGTTCTTCCTCTGCTGGTAAGAGAAGACATGGAACAAGTTAAATTGAGAAATGTTCAGCTTGAAGCTTCCAGATCACCACTGCATTGAGGAGAATATGCAGCTGACATGATCAATTTGTACAAAATAACTTGTGGCATGTGGAAAAAGATTTTATGTGGTCATGGCCATCTTTATTTATATACATTTACAGCCCATTTATGCTTTCTGGGGAATACAGACGGATCCAAGTTTTCTAACTATGTGCAATAAACTATTTACTTAAACTAAACCATTAGTACATTTACAACGACTTTGCTTAGTGCATAGTGCAGCCAAAACTGTTGTCAGGGTAGGACCGTGGATGGGAGGGTGGAGTGTGGCGGTACTGAAAGCATGTCTGTAGTGGGTTAGAATCTGCACCAGCATGAGTAAACATGGGGAGAAAGTAAAAGGGGAAACACTTTCCTCTGCAGTACTTGAGTATCTAATGTCAATGTGTCTTTCATCAAGAGAGCTAAGCCTCCGTTTAGGGGAGTTGCTCAGCAACCTCAAGCAACATTCAGATGACAGTGAAGAAAATATGCTTGGTAAAGGCATGCTACATTAGCATCTTTACATGAAAAAAGAAAAAGCAAAGACAGAATGTCATCTAAATCTTCTCTTTCCAAGGTCAAAATTGATCCTTCATGACCACAGTTATATGCCTAATCTCAATATTTCATTCATCCATCCATTTTCTGTGCCTATCTGGGGCTGTGTTGCAGTGGCAGCAGGCTAAATAAGGTAGTCCAGATGTCCCTATCCCCAGCAACATTTTGCTGCTCCTCCTGGGGAATCCCGAGGCATTCTGAGCCAGATGAGATATATAATCTCTCCAGCGTGTTCTGTGTCTACCTCGGGGTCTCCTACCAGGTGGAATTGCCTGGAAAATCTCCAAAGGAAGGTGCCCAGGAGGCATCCTGATCAGATGCCCAAACAACCTCCGCTGGCTCCTTTTGATGCGAAGAAGCAGCGATTCAAGCTCCCTCTGTATGGCTGAGCTCCTTAACTTACCTCTAAGGGTGAGCCCATCCACCCTTTGGAGGAAACTAATTTAAGCCACTTGTATCCGTGACCTCATTCTTTCGGTCATTATCTAAAGCTTGTGACTATAGGTGAGCGTTGTAATGTAGATCCACTTGTAAATGACAACTTTGCCCTTAGGTCCCATTAATGCTGACGCCACACGAATCCGCCTGTCGGACTCATGCTATTTACTTTACCCTCACTCGTGAACAAGATTCACTTGGGGCAATAACTAAACTCAATGTTACCTAAATTAATTCTAAGTCGTAACGCTCAGGCAACCTTTTGAGGATATGAGGACTAATCACACCTAAATCTCAAATTGGTCCTCACAAAGATAGAAGTACAAGAGCACATACACACACAAATAAACCCAGAGCAGAAATTGGACTACCATAATACACAAATAGAATGGATTCCTATATTGAATTATTATACCCTTGTGTTTCATCCCAGCTCTGGCAATTTCAGACCTCATTCCCACCACAATTGAACAGGCAAAAATTCTGATTTATTATTTCTCCTGATCGTATCATTATAAATCCCACTTTTACAGCATTTCATTCAAATTTTATGGGCTGTCGTGACTGTGACTCATTTGGCCATAAATTCAGCCCTCAAATTCTTATATTTTTCACTACAGTGGTTCCTCTACAGACTTTTTTAGTTTATTCCTCCCTTCGCTCGTCTCTTTGTGTCATGCACTCTCTCTTGCTCTGTCTCCTCATCAACAGCGCCAGTCTGAAACAAACCTCAAGAGTGTGGTTTGTTTCAGTCCTGTGTGTGTGAGTGTGTGAGTGTTCACGGAAATTGAAGTGTGAATGTGTTCTCTGTATGCGTGTGTCTCCTATGCATATTTGTGACGAACAAAAATGAGCAAAAGTGCCAGTGAGCTCTTAACACTTGCACAGATGCACTGTTTACTACAACTTAAAAGTGGCGCATGCAATTAGCTGTCTTCGAGAGGGCTGAGAGAGAAAGATGGAGACGGAAAATGAAGGGGAGAGCGACTGATTTTATGAGCACGAGAAGGAGGGAGAGAGTTACTCACCCAGCAGAATCTCTCGGCATTCATCTAATTTTATGAATTCTTCACTATCTTCTAATGTATATCTTTTAACTCTGCACCTCCCTCCTATCACTCGCTCAACTTCGCCTTCCTCTACTCTTTTTCTCTGCCCGCTTTCTCTTTTTCATCACACACCCCTCGTTATACTCTCTTTTTACTTCTGTCCTCCCTTCCCTCTTTTTCTTTCTCTTCTTCCTCTAACTTTCACTTGCCTTCTCAGGACGGGGCTGTTTTTCCAGACTTAGTGACCTATATCCTTACTGGCCTAATGCCCTACTCAGTTATCTAGGATACATCTGGCCTAACAAATATGTGCACACATGAAATAAATATAAATGCTGACAGTAGAGCTGGAAAGGATTTAAGGGGAGGGAAGAGGGATTGTTGAATAATTTCTGTATAAAGCAGTATAACACCTTTAATGATATGTCACATAATGTCCTGGGGTTTCATGTAACCATGGTAATCTCTGGTCATTCCACTTCAAAATGGGTCATGCCAAAAGCAGCACTAAGTCAAATGGTGACTAAATGTGAAAAAAGAAAACAACAATAATAACGAACAACAACATTAGAGATTTTTAGTCTGAAATTTATGTAAAGCACTCTTTTCTCCTGACACATTAGAGTAGAAATCCCTCCTCCACCCAAAAATGAATAAGCGTTCATTTAAAAAAAAGAAACTACTTTGCATACATTTGTAACAAGAATGTCGACACAAGTGAATTCTTTCACTTTCAACTGCATTTTCGAAAGAAATCAAGGAATGAGAATGCTTCTTTAGCCCTGTATGTCCTCTTTAATGAGCACTTTCACTCTGCCCCCCCCATGTTGCCTAGATGCTGAGTAAATATGACTGTTCTTTCTAAGTGGCAGCCACTGTAGCAAATACTCTTTCCCCGAGGTGCAGGGCAAACACACCTGGCTTGGCTAGAATTACTGTCTTTTACTACAAAGGCAAACATTCAATCTCCCCGTATTGGAGAGCAGCCTTCAATCTAATGTCTCTTTCTGATATGATGCATGCATCTCCTCTTTCATTCTCTTGACTGTTTTTCTATTTACTTTTCTTTCAGAAACACCTGTAATACCTCTCTTTTAGGCTCCATTCCCAAACAAATTACCCCTCAAGTCAAAGCTAATTGATGGGGATTCAAAGCACAAATTATACAGTATCTATCATGATTTGAGGCCTGGATCCTGTTTTGCATATGGTCAGGAAACCTGCGGAGCACTTATTGGTGCAAATGGGATAATAGCATTATGCTAATTACTGTTCATTAGCTAACCTTGTTATATTTGTTTATTTGGCTCTCAGATAAACCCTTAACCTGCGATATTCGAAAGTCTTATTGGATGATATTCAATATTAATTTGATCATGTTTATTTAGAGTGGGAGACAGTGTATGAAGTTCACCTGGGGGTGAAAAAGCACACGCGCCTTTCTCTACAGATTAAAACACGCAACCACAGCATACATTGCCTGGAGTAAAGTTCAAATATAAAATTTGTGTGTGTGTGTGTGCATGGGGTCTTCAGTGTTTGTGTGTATGTGTGTGCAATGTCTGAGTCAATTGCCACTTCTCCTCATTAAAGGTGAACTGAGGCGAGGCCTGGCCGTTTGTTGGGTTGGTAATTGATGTGTGCAGCTCAGTGGGATACAAGGTTTAATTCCTCAGTGTTAACGAACGATAAATCACACATACACTCACGCACACACACGCGTACTCGCACAAACACCCTACGAAGGAGACATAAATCAAAGACTAAGGGCCTGCCATTGCCTGCCTTACTGCAATGACAATATCATACCAACTCTGCCTCCTGCTGTTTTTCTTTCTCAGTGTTTCTTTCAATCTCACTTAATCCCTCTCTACCTTTGACTGCAGTGACACTATCAGTGCACATATCGTCTCTCGCTTCCCTTCAGTTCAGTCCTACTTTGACTGCATTTACAATATCACAGCACTGGTTGCTCTCCCCCACGTTGTCTCACTCCCTCTCTCCCCCTCAATCCCTTCTGAGCTCGCTCTGAACAACAGATGGTCTCCTCATCCCTCCCACAGATAGAGGGATAGAGAGATAGAAAGAGGGCTGATGGGGGAGGAAGGAGTGAAAGTGGAGCAACCAACCGAGTGTGTGTGTGTGTGTGTGTGTGTGTGTGTGTGTGTGTGTGTGTGTGTGTGTGTGTGAGAGACAGAGAGAGAGAAGTGCTGGTGTCTTTGGAGGCTATATACATAAACACAGGCAACACACAACAAAGCCCATAGCCTTTCAGGGAATTTAGATTAGATCACACAAATACACACGCTGGGCATGCAAAGAGTGCAGCCGAATGTGCCTCCACAGACTGCGTCCTCATGCCATCTGATGGCACCAGGTCAGATAATTATTTTTAGCACCATTTACATATGAATCACTAATAAAAGATCCGGGGTGGGAAGGAGGCCGAGCGGGAGGAGAGGAAGCTGAGAAAGACGTAAAAAGAAAGAGAAGGGTGGAAGATGAGGGCGAGGCGTAGTGGCAGATTGAAGTGCAGCGTAGTGTAGGATGAGATAGAGGTGATGCAAGGTAAATTACAGCGGCGCCAGAGAGGGGAAACCAGGCCAAGCTTCTGTCGCTCTCAATTTTGCTGGCTAGCAGGAATTCTGACCCCCACCCTTCCTCTAGCCTCCATCTCCCCTCAAATTGGTATTCATGGTCTATTGTGGTCGCTACATAATTGAGCCGCTACTGGTGGTACAGAATGATGAGAGAGGAGAAAAGAGGGATAGCATGAGAGGGGGAAAGAGTGGTAGCCTGTTATTGCACTAAAGCATAATACAGGAGGGGTGCTATTTAACGGCAAATTGTTGCTGAAAGTGCAAATTTGATCTCAGACCTCAAAATGTTGTTATGGTTGTGTTCCTAGCAGGGCAGAGGCAGATCGTAAGGTGATCACTAACTCCTCAAGGTTGGGAGATGTGCAAGACAAAGAGCAGTGGGTTTTGTCAAGGCTGCCTCTTTCAGAGCTCCGGTAAACTTGAAGCAACGCGCTCATGGGAGACAGCATTTGCCCCCCTCTGTCAAGCTATCTCTTCCAACCGCGTGCCTCGTTATAAAAGAGGTAATACGCTGAATGAAAAGCATGCACAACTGGAAACCTCCGCTTCATCTTAACACAAAGATGAAGTTTAACTTTTTTATAGTTTAATTCAGTTTTATATTTATATATACATGTAGCCTCTTCTGCTCTATTGACCCCGTCGACGAGGCCAACTCATAAACGGGTCATAAGGCCGTTAAACTCGTACCAAATATCCATGGGTATGTCATTCCAGAGCATGGTACTGAGCCAGATACCCAGGGCTTACAGTACCATAGCTATGTAAACTCATATAGTTATTAGTTAGTGTGCCCTTACTCATTGATAATGGAATGGACCATTCTGTACCAGTTGTACCACAAAATAGTGCAACCTTTCTGATATGTAGGCCATCACAATATTTTGCACAGAGGCAAGGAGGTAGGTAGGAGGGCCATTTATTTTCACTATTATTATGATGAACACTGCAAGATTAATTTCGACTGCCTGAAGGCATGATGATTGGTAGAGAGGATTTAGAATTCACGGGAGAGATTGGGCTGTCATCTTCTCTTATCTACTGCAAGCTTTATTGACACAGAATGATGATACATACAAGGTCCTGCAAAGTATAAAGAAGAAATACCTTGTGTGTTTTCTGGCACTGAAATACAGCTGCTGAATACAGATGGCAAATACAATACAACATTACTGAATTTAAAAAACAAAACAACTAAATGACAAAGAAACAAAACTGCGTGCCCACGCTTATAGGGACAGTTCAATTTTTAACATAATTTAGCAAATTAAATGAATGTTGATCTCAAAACCAGATTTTTGCTGTGTTAAATGTTCACGGATGGGTTTTTGGGTTTAATGGCTGAATGAGTATGGCTGTATGTGAGCTGGGATTGGCTCCAGCCCCCCACGACCCTTTGGGATAAGCGGTATGGAGAGTGAATGAATGAATGGCTGAATGAGCTCATTCTAATGCAGCTCATCCAATCAAGATCTTGAAGTATGAGAGTAAAGAGGAGGTCAGTTTAAATGTCACTCTTTTGTGTACTTGCTGTCATTCAGACTCTGTGCTGTTGGGTTGAGTAAAAAGCATTAAAAGCCAGCTAGTTTATGTACACTTGTACTTCTTTATGCAGAAAAAACTCCTGTGGTGATCTCTTGTCTCTATCTGAAAATTTTATTCTTTCTTTATCTGTCCTTTTCTTTGAAGTCCTTTTGTGTTATTTACAATTTAATTAAATTCATTTGCTGTATGGTACCCCCTATTGGTTTGTTTTTTTTTACATGGTTTGGAGATTAAATATATATAATTATAACGGGCTATGAAACATCCAGAAACGCCTTTATACGTGAAATATAGAAGTCTTCTGAGAATAAACTCAAAATTAACATTCGGCAGTTCAGCTGATTGCTGGTTGTTTCCTGAAGATGTACCTGCAATGAACCCATCCAGCATGAATCTAGTGGAGCAGTAATAACTTTCCAAATCTATTGTTTTGCTGAGACACATTCTGGCAGACATCCCGCACAGTTGAAAAAAACTGTCCCTAAAGACAGCAAGTACTTTTAGAAACTTACCTTTGCAGATATCCCCCTTACAAGTGCAACATTACATAGAATTAGTTTAGGAGATTTGCCAGAAACTGCATAGTGCTTACCCTTTAGAAAGCTGCCACTGTCTACAGTCACCAGACGTTTGATTAGGAGAAATTACTTTATTGCTGATGTCAGGTTTTGAGTTATGGCTGCCTGATTGTGTTCAATAAAGAATCTATAGGGACTAATTACATGGGGCTCAGATTGGGTATTGATAATGCTCTGCACCTAATGATGTGTGAGAAATTATGATTGTGTGTGTTCAAGGGGTGGGGGAGCAGGCCTTCTTGTTTCTTAAGTGTGTGACATCATGCACATGGGTGTATCTGTTTCCCTCTTCCATTCTTTAAATGGTTGAGTTTTTCTAAATCCATCCTTCATGATGGACAGTTGGAAGTGAAAAAGGCCAGTTTTAATTTGTTGCATGGATACCCTCCTCGGCTCTCCCAGGGACTCTCTGCTTACCGCCTCTCCGGTTAAACCAACACACTCAGCAGCGCGCAAGCACACACACACACACACACACACACACAGATACCTGTTCTAATTTACAGTATGCACATCAGCTTCACACTGACATACGGATGCATGCACACATTTATGCAGATAAGCACACACCAGCGTGCAGATGTGTGTTTGTTCACACGCAGATGCCGGGGGATCTCAGGAGGTGCCCTATTTAGATGAGATGAGTCACAGAGATCTCACTACTGTCTAGACTCTTTATCACTTTTACGTAGATGTGCTCATCTCACAGAGCGAGGACGAACAGAAAAATTGAAGAGGAAAGTGGAAAAACAATAAACAGGGTAGAAAGTAAGAGAAGGGGATGAAGATGGGCGGGAAAAGACAGAGGTCATAAAAAGGACTGAGAGTGGGTGAGACATAATGAAAAGCAAAGAAGTGAGGTGGGGTAGAGAAGAAGAGGGGAGGCTGTGCCACATACAGTACACAGGCCTTTGTCAACATGTCCGCTTTAAACAGGCTGTCTGCCTCATTAGATCTCCTTCCACATTGCTTTTACAATCACAGAGCAATAACATCACTGTCACAGTCGTGTCTGAAGTTCAGATCTGACATTATACAACATGCAGATTATATAATACCACATTAAATACACCCACTAACAAATCAATCAGCTCTGAGAAATGCGGACAGTGTGTAGCAGTAGATGTTTAATGTTGCTCCTGCTGCTGACTGCAGAGACCCTCCAAAAATGTTGAACGCAAGTAACAGTGATGAGTCCAATTCTCCTCTGTAAACGAGCATAAAGTGCAGGGTATCGGTATTAGATTAAAGATTAAACGACACGACAAAGAGAAACTACTACAGTATGTCAACCTCGTACATAGCTGTAGTGCTGCAACTAACAATACTTATCAGATTATTGATTAATTATTTTCTCAATCAATCATTTTGTCTATAAAATGTAAGTAAAGTAAAAACTAGTGAAAGTTCCAGTCCAGTTGTAGGAGCCAATCACTGACTTTGTCATAAATGTTTTATTGACATTTGTTATACTATGTCTTTGCTTTATTAATACGAGGTGAACTGCCTATATAATATAATTATAGTATAATTATTTACATGGATGCATACCTTAGTCGTTCACTCCCCTGGTTACCACCTGGTTAAACCCCCTAGGTTTCCTAATCTCTACTTATCATGTCTGCCAATTAGGGAGGGGGCTTGCTTAGAAGGGGGTAGCAAAACACAGTTCAACTGCACACAGATGCAGTGCTGCAACCAAATGGAAATAAATTGGCCTTTTGAAATGGATTTTTGTGCTAGACGTATTGTTTATGCGTTGAAATCATACCCCCCTTGTTAAGTTGCTCTGGAAAGTCTTTAAACCTCTACACCAGTCTTTGAACCCAGGTCCAGGGTGACATCTTCAATTTACTTCTTTTTTTCAGTCTGAAAACATTCAGTGCACTATCTTTCATAACAAAAAATGACCAAAGGTGAAATAGAATGTTTAGCATTTTTTGAAGAATGAAAACCTAACTGTAGGTAAAACTAAATGCAGATAAAAATCAGCCAAACATGTCCCATGCTCTTCTTCCTATTGCTACTACAGTACTAAAACATCGACTACTTTTACCTATCTTATCTACCACTGCTGCTACTGACTATACTAGTAACACTACTTTATTGATATTCTGTTGTTGCTTCAACTATTTCTACTTCTACCAAAGCTCCTACTACCAGCCTTTATCTGCGCAGCTGCAACTGTTAGTTCTGAGAACATACAGGACCATGGACAGTTCCTATCCCCACTGCAGCAGTCGTTTGTGAGTTCAGGACCATGGAGAGCTTCCCAGTTATTCACTAAAGGTTCATTCAGCCTCTCTCCTATCACGCCTGTCACACTTTTCTCTCCATAATTACATTCTCACACCTCCTCTCCATCGTCATTCATTTTTCTCCCTCCCACCTCCATTTGCAGCTCTTCCCCATTCTTCCCAAAGGGGCTCCGAGTGGTGGTGCAGCATTCGAAAGCAGCGCAGCGGAACGCCAACACAGAAGTAGTTACAGTGGTGCCCAATTAAAATGCACAGCGCAGCATCCTGGATATGTGGCAACGATCAACATCACAGACAATTTTTGGTGTGCTGGTTTGTGTTGTGAAGTTCCTTGAGACAGGCTGAGGTGTGTGGTGCAGTAGAACTCCAAAATAGCTGGGGTGATTTAAATGATTTAAACACTTGCAACACACCTCACAGAAGGTTAATATACCCTACCCACACCTTTCTCTCTATAGGACCACTGAGGAAGAAGGTATTCTGAACATTGTTACAGCAGGAGCTGTGTTCATTATTTATATCCACAGTGAAGGCTGCTGCTTTTACATCTGTGTTTAAGAACAATAAAATGTTTTGTGGAGGAAAAAAAGCCCTGAAAATTGATCGAGGTGTTCCTTTGTCCAAACTGACCCACTCAGTGAATGTGTACAGGCATATGTGCTCCTACCCTTGTATGTCTGTATGTGTGTGTACCCTGTGAAGAGGGCGATGATTGCAAGAGTCTTTGCAGTGCAACAGAAAACATCTGCATTCGGAAAATTAAATAAGAGAACCTTTTTGCACGCGCGCACGCACGCAAGTTCTTTGAGCCCAGGAGATGCAAAGTGAAGGGGGTAATTGCAGACCAAATTTAATTGGTTCAGGGAAGAGAACAGATGTGAGGACTGAAACGCAGAGAAACACCAAAAGATGAAAGGGAGTGACATTAAGATATAGACGCAGAGAGAGATAAAGAGCTAGACATGGATTGACGGAGAGATTGAATACAAGACGGAGAGAAAGGCCTAGAGATTGGGAGATGATGGAGATAAAGGAGGACGGCGTGTCATGAGTTTAGAGAAAGGTCCTTTGTGGGTAAATCCCGACAGGCTGTTTAAGGGCATCAAGTTGAAAGCATGACGGTCTACCTGACTCTGTATCCTGTTTTAGCCCTCCAGTTTCCTAGCTTACTGTATTGTTTGTTTCTGACTGTTTCGTTGTCTTGCCTTGGGATTTTCTCTCATGCGTTCTCAAATCTTTCACCGTGCTCTGCATCCTCTCCCCCACCCATCCCCCCCTGCACCCACACACTCACACGGTTTCTAACGACCCTGCCCCTTCTTCACCAGTAGCCACTTGCGATTCTTAGTATCCATTTGCAGGGGGCTTGCATCATGCGTTGCTTCCTGTAACGCAAGGTCTTTGCAGCACCACATTCACAGCAGGGGGGAAGCCTTGATGAGCACCCGCTGGCCTTAAAAGAGCTTCAGCATTGGAAGGAAGACCATGTCTAATTGACACAGTTAAGACTTTGAAACCTTGTTGGTACTTACACTGGATGTGGAAGTACTGTTCCGTCTCCTGTCCCACAAAAACAAGTAACGGTCCTGGTGTTAATTGCTCGGTATTGTGTGTAGTTTCATAAACGTCAGTGCTGCTGACAACTCTTCCGTGCGTAGACAATATCGGATCATATGGCAGGAACGTTTGCGGGATTTCTGCACTAATGCCACACTGTTGCTCAGCGTACCAACTAGAACATCCTGCAGTAAGTAGATGTAGTATTTTGTGAAACTTTGGTTCTGTTCAAAAGTGCCTTTTCTTTGACATCTTTTACAAGGAGGCCAGACCACATGGTCGGCCATAGAATACTGCCCCCGCAGCGGCTTGCTCCATGACACCTCAGTAGAATGTTTTTGTTGACCTCTTCTTGAATATCTCCCCTATTAATGTGTCACCTTGCTGCCAAAAACCGCTGTACTTGCACATTTTGACGCTCCCTTCAAAATAAGTTTTAAGGCATGCCACTGGCTCAGTGCACGAAAATGCTGCACACACTGAAGGGAGGAGTTCAGAGAACATTATCTGATAATGTATATTGCATGCATACATTCATGAAACCTTACAAACCTTTGGTGCCCTTGACAGGATGTTACAGTAACTTCCACAAAATATCAAGCAAATTTTGTCAGTGTGTTTGAATTCTCCCAAGAGTGTAGAGGTCAAGATGAGAGAGTCTGACGTTGGCTGAAATTAGTGTTGGAAAGTGTATCTGGGAAGTACAGCCTCGATCTAAAGAGAGTTCAGCACATCTAAGCAGAAAGGCCAGGGGAAAATCAGAGTCTTTTGAAGTGTGAATCGCAGTTGTAATTTTTCAGCAATTCGAACCATTATGCCCTTTCCCTCTCATATAGGACTTGATAAAGAACTTAGCCCCTCTGAATTACAGCGCAATACTTTCATCCAAACTATCTCTACTTTAACGTTGTTCTCCTACTAATGAAGGGTAACTTCAATCGAGTCCTGGGCCATTACTCTGCCAAAGTGGGATTGACTGTAAGCCTGCGGGGTGGAGGGTGGTACAAAGACACACACACACACACTCGTATACACACACACTCGTATACACGCACGTGTGTTCACGCACACAGTCAAATGCACGACTCATCAGAGGATGATCTCGAACATACTCGCACTGTATACACTTGTATGAGTGTATACACATACAGACACTACAGACTACTGGGAAGCCTGTAGCGTAAGCATGGCTGATATGTGGATTGAATAATTCTGGAAAATAAGTAGACATTTGAACTCATTTGTAGTCCTTGTCTGAAGTTGACTGCAGCTGTCAAGCTTTGAAGAATAGTCTTCATAAAGTAGGTGTGCCCTCTTCAACCTGAGCCTGTCTGAGTCTTCCTCACGACCCAAATACTGTTGTGTTATCATTTTTACCAGACAGCTGGATGGAGGGCTCTCAACCTGGCTTTCCATTCTGATTACGTCTACAGTGGTTCTCTGCCAGCCTGTTCTTCGGAAGATTCAAAGAGTGTGTGTGTGTGTGCGATTGTTTGTTTTTATGTACCATACGTGCTTTATGTGCTTTATCTCTCCAGGCCAAAGTAGAAAGAGGCACTGAATACCATATATAGTTGCAGCATTTCCCACAGGATTTCATGAGTTCCTGGGGGGAGGACCCTGAACCATATAGGGGGGTTCAGGTGCACGCCCCCCACGGGAATATAATTTTTAAAATATTTTTTAAGTTTAAAGTTTGCATTTAAAGTTAAATACATCAATCTGGTGCACGCTATAATATGCTTGAGCACACATTTGAGCAAAAGTGGTTACCTGTGTTGAACAGGTTTATTGAGATGGCGTTCCATCACTATTGACAAACATTGCATGTGGACATTTAATTTTCCTAGGCTTTGAGAGAAAGAGTTCCAAGGCCCTTGTGTAACTAAATTCCTCTGGGCTTGGCCTATTGATGGGGACCCTCAGGCAGGCAGGTGCTCCACTTGCAGCCTACTGAAGGTCTGATTTGACCTGAAAATGAAGGTAACTACAATTAGCCTGTTTCATGTATGTGCAATGACTTAAATGTTTGTCACATATCTCTGCATCTTCAGTCATGCCCTTTGTCCTTACCCTGTTCATTGTGGAGACGAGTGAATGAAAGCTGGCAGTAATACTAATTGCGCTTTAATCAAATTCTGCCACTCGCAAGATAGAAGTCATCGCACACAAATTCAAGCTGGCAGCTGCGAGCGAGAAATAAAACTGGGATAGAAATGTCAGCTGAGTTATGAGATAAGTTTCTTATCTAGGCTAGCTAGTTAACACGGAGTGAGAGACGAGAAAAAATTTGGTTCATCATGAGACTATGTCGGATTAAATTAATGTATGGCGTGCCGTTAATGAATGGGACACACTGATGGATGTGTTGCTGTAATGGCAGCACAGGCGAAGTAAAACATTTACATACAACAAACATTTTTAAAGTGTTAGGAGAAAAACAATCAGTCTGCTGCACATATAGAAAATGTTTCTGGAAAAAGAAGTCTTAAGATATATAGTGTTTTTGATGTCACTAACCCTATTCCACGTATTCTGATGAACACTTTTTAAATGTTTGTTCCGATTATTTTATATTAACTTTTTAAATACAAAAAGAAATCCAAAACCTGACATGAAATATACAGTATAAAAACAATATATAAAATATATCTATATTTCCATGATGCCGGCATCTTGGATTTAAACATTCACTGAGTGCATGAAGCCTGTTGATGCTCTGTGCAACCATTTGGAGGGATGAGGGCACTCAACAAATCTGAACCTGCAAACATACTGCAGCCTGGTCAGAAACGTTTTGGGGGGTTGAAGTTCTTCTGAATAGTTCACTAAAATGTCTTTTTCTGAACATGTGAAATGAGAAATAGGTCATGTAATTTTCTGAATCCTGATTAATTTTTGAACTACAACAGCTAGGTTAAAGGTTTGCATGAGATTGATCAGTCTGCCCCTGCTGTTTCTCACAACACCTGCTGTCTGCGTTTGCACTTTCAAGTCTTTTTTTTCTTGTGAACAACCATTAAATCTAGCAATTGCAGTGTTAAGTAATTTGTTGTTACGTGTCTAGTTGAGGTGAAATAAAATAAAACCTATTTGCCATGCTTCTCCTGCTCAAAACCAGGGACAGGCTCAGGCTCAGTTTCTATTCACTGATTGCTGTTTTTGGTAACCAGCTGTTGCAGGCAAGTGAGGGGAGGGGTGTTTCTGTGATTGATCATTGCTGTCAACCAATTATGTTTTCAGTCATTAACACTGATATCAATGTAAACACTTAATTAAACTAACACAAGCACAGGAACAGACTGAACATGCCACTGAGGCTACTTGGAAAGTATGATTACATTCCTTTCACAAGGGAACAAATTCCCCTGGGGAATATTTGAAAGGAATTCCAATATTTACTGTATTTATGGAAACATCAAAGATTTCTTTGAAATTAATGCAAGCTCACTGAAGTTGGGCTACAAATGCGTGTCTACTTAATTTCTCTCCACTTCTTTCGGGTTTAGATAGAGCTCACTTTTGTGGCATTTCAAAACAACATTGTGATACAGAAAAGATGGGAGAGAAAGTCACAGGTCAAAATTCCAACTCAAATGGTCTCTCCATCCCATAGATTGCTCCTGAATGAAACACAATTAAGCTTTTTGATCACCTGACTGTTGGGCAGTAGTAAGCTTGATAGCACTTTCCGCTCTGAAGAGACTTCTGCCATTCTGTTTTCTTTTTGTCTGACGCAGATCAAAGCATGTACTTGTCAGCGAGACAGTGTGCTAATATAACTGTCTGAACCACTAAGATATGTCATATGAAGTCTTCAGACAGTATGCAGTTTCTTTTCTTCTGGGAGAGAAATTACATCCACTGGAATGGTGGCCCCTTGCGCTTTTACTAGGGTGTTAGCTCAGTCAAACTGGTATTGGTCAGGATCTCATTCGCCATGTTTTGCTGCCTCTCCTATGGGTAGGCTATAATTTTAGAACGGCAGGTCAATATAGAGGTGCTCCTATAAAAGGGCGAGTGAAATCCCACTGGTGTATTCCCACGGCAATTGTTATTGTGCTTTAATGTTTACAAGAGTTTGTGTCTGTGTGAGTGGGATGGTTGGAGCTGAGGACGATACAAAACATAAAAAGAAATGCGTATTGCAGCAGAAAAGAGAATTTTCCTTTCACACAAACTAACTTCGGGGGAACTAAATGAGTGAACTGAACCCTGACTTGTCTGTCTCTACTTGTCTGACTTTTTTTCTCACCCCCTCTCTATCTCTCTTTCCATCTGTCTCTTTCTCTGTCTATCTCTCTGGCCTTTTGTCTCAGAGCAACTCTGTGGGTGTGCATACATTATGTGTAATCCTGCTGGGCAATGAGAGCAATACAACGAGAGAGAGATGGAAAGAAGCTATTTCTTCCTCTTCCTCCACCGATAAATTACTATTCATTGTGTCCCTTTATTTTTTTCCCCCCTCTCCTGTACTGTTGTGCTTCTTCACCCACAACCACGGTGACCTGCATACAGAAATGAGAGGTGGAGGAGAAAGAGAACACACGTAAGAACAAGAATATGAACAACTGAGGCTAAGAGAATCAGGTAATGGAAGCAAAATTGAGGCAAAGGAATTGAAACAGGAACATTTTAGGTGGAAGAATACAAAGAAGGATATTAGAGTAGTGACAGAAAGATATAAGACAGGATGAGGTCTAGAGAATAGAGGAGTGCAGAGAGAGAAAGAGAGTGAGAGAGAATAATAGCAGCATATACTAAGCTTGTCATATCTGCTTTGGACAGAGAGAATACATAACCTCATGATGGACACTGACAGTAGAATGTTGAACAGACGCCCAGTGTTTTGTTTTCATTTGCTTACGTTGTTTTCTTCTGAGGTTACACTCGATTAGCACTCAATTACCTAGTTGGATTGCCAAGGGAGAGGAGAGTCTTGCAGCAGGACAGTGGACCCATTCATCCAAGTTATGTGGGCAGGAAGCCATGCAAATACTCAGTAGTTTACTCAACAGCTGAGCACCACAGACATGCAGTGTTCAAATCTTTCAGGATGTAACAGATTTAGTATTTAAGCCAAAGTATATTCGGACTTTCCAACACTTTACCACCTGCCAGGTTGTGAGATTAAAGGGAATAGTTTGACACTTTGGGAAATACACTTATTTGCTTTCTTGCCGAGAGTCACATGAGAAGACTGATACCACTTTCAGATCTGTATAGTAAATGTGAAGCTGCTGCAAGCAGCTTAGCTTAGATTTGCAGAAAAACTGGAAATGGGGAAACAACTAGCATGGTTCTGTTACAAGATGTGCAGTACACGTATCCACAGAGGCAAAACAGAAACACAGAAACGGGTGGACGGGCTGGAGGCTGAACAGGAACCTTCGGGTGGGCGGCCTGGAGGCAGGGCAGATGTGCAGAAACACTCGGGAGGTCCACCCGGAGGGCGACCAAGAGGCTACCCGTGTAGAAGGAGCTGCTCTGGAAGCCGGCGACGAAGCTGGAGGTAAGGAAGGGAGCCCGGCTGGTGAGCTAGTGGAGCCACGGTAACAGGAGGCAGATGAAGCTCAACCACAGGAAACTGCTGCAGCACAAGAAGTGGAGGCTGTAGCTGGACAGGAACTGGTGGTTGCTGCAGCTCAGCAGGAATGGAGGTCGGTTGGGCTGCTGACTGGGAACCAGGAACAAGTGTCGGCCGGTCCATCGACTGGGGAGCAGCTACAGGAGCAGGTGTCGGCCAGGACAATGATGACCATGATGTTGCCAGGCAATGAGTGGAGGCTTAACTAACTTAGGAAGTTACTGTTCCTGCTAAGAAATAGCCTGGCACATAACCCCTGTAAAACCACAACTTGTCTGTTTTACACTTTTACACTTGTTTTCTGTAACATACTTGTTGCTCGTTTTGATTAAACAAACTAGATATTAGAGGCTTTCGGTGGATTATGTTATGCTTGGACAAAAGCCTGGCTTGCTGTATGTTTACTGCACCGACATGAGAGTGGTATTGATCTTCTCATCTAATGCAAAAAAAGCAAGCATTTCTCAAAATTCCAGCCCATTGCTTTAATAAGAGTAATTGTGATCTTTCAGCTCTTATTGCATGTGAAGTAGGAAAGTTTTAAAGTTTTAAACACAAACCGATACCAGGAAAGAAAGTTCTTTTGACTTCAAGGAAAGTTGACCTTCAAGTTCAACGTTGAAGCCTTATTTGTCCTGCACCAACTTAGAATGTGTGTGATTTTGTTGCTAGAAGTGAATATCGCCACTTTCCCCATTTATGAGAAACCTCTCCTGGTTCTGGTCTGAGTTTCAGCATTAAAGTCTGTCGACGTTTTAACACATACACACTGAGATACCGAGACCTCCTTTGTGTATAACAACTTAAGACAAAGGAGGTGAGTAAATCAAATGAAGTAGCCTTTGTTCCACTAACTGAAACATAATATGAAAGATAGAGTGCCCTCTTGACCTGTATTGATAAGAGGTAGATTTTCCAGCCTTCCTCATTGCAGATCCCACTTCATACTCAGGAAATCTTTTTAGCTCCTCCATTTGTCCCACTCTCTGCGACACACACTTATGAGAGCAGACATTTGTGTGTCCGCTGGTTGGGGGAAGCAGCAGAGGGGGCAGGTTAAGCAGCTACCTTGATTAGCAACCCTTTCAGAATTTGTTTTGCCTCTTGTACTTGTTTTGCTTGTTTTGCCACTTGTAGTGTGTAAATGCATGAATATGAGGCACAAGTAAAAAGGCTTTGTGTAAGCATGCGAGTGTGTACGTGTCTGATGTGAGGTGAGAGGTGTTTGTGTCAGAGTAACGGGCAGATTAAATGTGTTGGGAGAGGGCGGTTGTGAAGTGTGTGGGAGTCAAAAGTCAAAAGAAATCAACTTTGGTATTTTCTCAGTCTGCTGTTGAATAGAATCAATGCAGACTATCATTGGCTATCGTAGTCTGAGGTCGGGACATAGAAGGTCCGATTGGGTCAATGAGGTGTCAATCAAAAGACAGGAAGTCAGCGGACTTTTTGAAACCAAGGTATTCAGAGTTATTACCGAGAACGTGTGAAATATTATGCACAACTGTCAACTACTGAGACATGATGCTGCATCCAGCATTCCGTGGGATTTATGAATGTAATAACGTGTTTTGGACTAAATATTTCACTGGATTTTTATCGTCTGGACTGTTTACAACGGAACAGGAGCATTTCTGGCGTCTTGTTGTTGACCTGTGGATTTCTGCGAGCCTTCAAAGGTGAGGTGCTGTAACTTTGTTTACTTGTTGTGGACCGACATCAGCGTTGGTTGTATCGGCTGCTGTGGTTGGATGCTGAAATGGTTGGCATCACTCGAATCGCAAGAATCTCAGCTTTCCAACGACGAGTTCCCAGCTCAGCAGTGCAGCTGTAATTCTCTACTTAATATGCAGACGGAACTGCAAGAATTAATCTTTAAAATACATGCTTCGCATCCTGTCATCTGACTTCTTTGACCAGTTGCAATAATCGACGTAGGAATTACTTCAGTTGAATACCCACCATTTTGCTTGTGTAAACAAGAGAGGTTTCTTTTAGGGGAAGGTTAGAGGGAAGGAGGGGAAAACACAGATGCAGGAGAAGAAAAGAAAGTCCTGTCTGTTGTCCATCATTTTATTTTATTTTACAACCAAAGCTTCAAGTAACAATGCTTGTGTGAATTAAGATATATATATTTATCTATGAGTCCCTCCTTTTCCTTTTGTACTCGTATTAGCCTTGGTAGACTTTTGTGTGCATGTAAATGATTTGTCAAATTCAAGCTCAATTTTAAAAGTCTCACTCTAACTCTGTCTCACTCAAGCACACACGCACAGTATCGGTGTGGCATGAGTATTTCCACATCCTCAGAGACAGATGGTTTATTCAATTAATTTTAAGAAATATGTCTGGGCATATACGTATACACACATGCACACAGTATCATGCACACACACACACACACAGATATGATAACACTTACCCTGTCACAAAGGCCAAGGTTATGGGATTATGAGTGAAAGGAAGACTCAAAGTGCTTTGATGCAGAGTGCGGGGGAAATTCTTAATGCTAGTCATATGCGTGAATCACCAAGCCTCAACAAACACTTTTTTTTTTTTTTTTAGACAAACCATTTGAATTGCTTTGAGTACCTTTTCCAAAGCCCACTCGGCGGCTACGTTGTTTTTCCGCAGAGAGGCAAATACGCGGCCATGAAAATGCCCTTGTTTTGGCACTCCAGGAGGCACTTGATCTGAAGGTTTACACGCAGGTGCGAGGGAAAGTGAGGAGGAGAGAGTCAAGTACAATCACAGTTCCTGTACGTACAGGCATGTTGGTGGTGCTTGTGTCAGTATGTGGTGTTCATTGGGCCAACGTGGTGTCAGTGAATTACATCATCGAGGTGGAGTAGCAGGGCAGACCCCCTTTCATCTCCTCATTGAATATTCATCATGGCTGAATGAATGAAGAATGCACGGGTTTATGAATAATACATCACTTTAGAATTTGAGTGTATGTGTATGAAAGCGTGTGCACGAGGCGTGTGGTTATTTATTTATTTTTTTTTTTTGATTTGTGAGCATCTTTCAGCGTGGATCGCCGGCCTGCTGGTCCTGTCTCTTCCGCGCGCCATAAAAGCTTGTTGAACCGCCAGTGCCACACATTCACACTTAGCTCTCACCCTCACTTCGCTTCCACTGCACTCTGAATCTGTGAGCGAACAGGAGGTCAACTACACGAACTACAGACATCAGTGTTTGGACAAAATGTAGGAAGAGGAGGAAGGGGACATTGCACTTTGCTGCAAAAGCCAAGCACCTTGCATGCTATGTTGCTGTGTGTGTGAATTACATATACATCAAATTATTTTAGTATGATTTTAAACATAAGATCTTGACTTTGTATTTCTAAAGCAATATCCAGAATAATGATTTTGTTTACAGAGAAGCACAGCAAATATTTTATTACCCACCTCACCAACCACCTATTACCCACCTCCCCCTGAAATATAATATTTGGGATTTTAGTAATACATCGCATCAACACTTCTTCACCTTCTTGAAGTGTCTGATCATTGTGATTTTCTCCAGTAAGTGACGGATCACACCTCCCTTTTATCATTGTGATCAGAGCACTACTGTAATCAGCTGTAGGATACTATAACATGTCGTCACCTTCAGAGGTAACAGCGGTAAGACAATTACAGAAACTGTCGATGGAGTTGACACAAAAAAGCGAGAGAGGAGCGAGGAAAAAAAAAGGCAGGCTCAAAAAAGATATTTGTGTAAAAGTGCTGCTCTGAGCGGGAAATGATCGAGCAGATAGACTTTCTGTTTCTACAGGGCAGGAAGAATAAGAGGGCAAGAGGGAGAGAGATAAACATAATAAATAATAAATAATAAACTTTATTTGCACAGATAAAGCCTGAGATGCGTGTGGTGGCAACACAAATGTGGTGGGAGACGAACAGAAATGAAAAAGTAAGAGGTGTCAAGGTGAACATTTCACCTTTGTGGATACAGCATGTAGACTGAGAATAAACATTTACTGCAAGGGAAGACAATGGCGACATATTAAAATGAATAGCTGAAAGAGAAACAATCTTATCGGCTTGTAAAAATTATCCCTGATAAAAACTCAGAATGGACTACTCCTAAAGTCAGTGCCACACCTTTGCAGTCTTAACGTTTCAGGGTAAATATAATAATTTGGCTACTCAAGGTGGATGAAATTGAATACTTGACATGTTACCTACCAGACTGTAAGAGAGGGAACAGACAGACTAACGCTGGTCTTGTGCAGAGTGCCACATCACTGCCAATCATTTAACATTTGACTGTGGCGATTTGAACCCCCATTTGCATTGATTGATTTTCTCCACTCAAGTTGGGAGCTGTCGCGGGATTAAATTTAGCTTTCATTACATGGGGCCCCCCAATGTTATTGCTCTCCCATTATCCCATTGCTTTCGTACGGGTGTACACATGTACGAGCGCGTGTCCACGAAGCAAACTCGTATACAGTATTTGGTATTGGACCAAGTCTCCACACGATCAAAGTGCCTTTGATCAAATCATGCCCCCGGATCACCCACTTATGCTCTCAAGTGTGTGCTGTAGGCCCATATCACGCACAAACACACTCGCATAGTTTTGCACATAGTGCATGCAAAGCTGGGATTTCTTTCTATTTAGCTATCAGACATGCGCACACGCACTCATTTGCGCTCATAGCTATGCATATGTCCCCTGCTTCAAACACCAGTGATTTGACATTTCCTTCGAAGCTTCACTGTTCGTGACATGGTCCCTTTCCCCATGTGGGCTTTACAGCCTCAGAAGTGAGAACCAACTTTCCTTGCTTCACAGACACCAAACTTCTGTCCCCCTGCTCCCTCTCTCATTACTGGCTCCCCCTCTGGACTGCCTGAGGTCTTTTTCTACTCTATAGCAGTGTGTATGTATGTGAATGGGCAGAACTGTGAACTGTGTGTGTGTATCTGTGCATATATGCAAGTTAGCCACAATGCTTTTATTCATCTTTTATTCCTTTAATGTTTCAGCGCATTCACAAGTGTGGGTTTTTTGACTGCGTGTATCCTTTCATGCTGTCAGATGAAAATCTTCTGCTGCGTTGCTTCATGAGGGTAAATGAAGCTTAGCTTTACTAAATTAGTTACTTATGCTGTTGATAATGAAGCCCTTTTACTCTATGAATATCACTGCCTGATCTGTGTGCCCAAGTGAATTTGTGTGGATCCTGACAGTCCATATGGCAATGCTGGGAATATGTACTATCTCTTGGACACAGGAGAATTAAGCTGCCACTTTGATTCATTGAACAGTAAGAGATTTGAGACTGATATGACTGAAGTTTTAGAGAAAACTGATCAAAGCTTCTGAGTCTTTATGTTAACAGAAGCTTTAGTCATCTACGAGACACTCTGGAAGGTTGTGGGGCTTGATTTAAATGTCAATGGAAACATGGACCTGTACATTTTTCATCCTCCTTTATTTCCAAATTTCCAATATGTACGTGTAGGAAATATTTCATTTGTGACCATCTGACCTCACATGTAATGCAGGCAGCCAGTGCAGGACAGTGCAGGTCTGAAAGCAGCACAGTAAAAAAATAAGATGAGTCTGTCTGCTTCACAGTCATGTGGTGAATGTATCAGACAGTAACTGGACTGTGGAGGTGAACTGTTGATCTCCATGTTGAGTCACGTTGTTTTGATATGTGGTGACCAAAAGGATGAGAATGGGGCTACATGTTGGTGACATAAAGCTTTTTCAAGCAAATGTGCACTCGCAGAGTTTACGTGGCCACACGGTCAACTTACACCAGCAGACATACAGTAGAGGAAAAGGTTGTTCCCTGACCAAACCACAGCCTGAACACTGAATTGCAATTAAAGTCAAATCATTTATTTACAAAAGGTGACACTGTGACAATAAACGGATGCAATATAATTCAGGGTGAACCAAGGCCAACACAGCAAACAAAATCATCTGTCGCCTCAAAAAGTGCTGACTTAACCCTTGGTGAAGCAAACAAGCAAAAAGACAATGACAAAATCTGACTCCTTAGGATAAAGCAAAACAGGAGAAAACTAAGAAAATGGCAACTCACCCCTCCAACCTCATGCTATGTACAAAATGTGGGTTATTCTGTTGACAAAATGTACACAAATACTTATAGCTAACCCACGAGGCCTAACAAGATCTCATAAATTTCACACACAAAGCAAGTGCAAATAAGGTTTGGGGGCCAAGAAAAGAACCGCGGTGCTGCTGTCTGGCTGTTGCCACTGGACTGCTAGATACCTGGGCATTTTAAAAGGCAGGATGTTGTAGACACTCCCCAGGTGGAATCCACATATCCAGCCAGACAGAAAGAGACATGTATAGGTACAACTGGACCCAGGTTAGGAAATATGGGCATGCCTGAAACAATGACATTTCAGGAATGCGGTTATGGTGGAATACGTGGCAGATACTTAGGTTCTTGTAATCTCAGTGATCGTGACACGGTGAAGAGTTCAAAAGTCCAAGAGGAGGTCACTCCTTTGGTACAGTCTGTCCTTCAGACACTCCTTCAGGAGGTGTAACATGCAAGAAGGAGGAGACCCTGGGGCAGACTGTAGAGACTACATCTCTCAGCATGCCTCAGAGCACCTGCTCATCCCCCAGGATGAGCTGGAGGAGAGATTCACAGCTGGTCTGAGCATCCCTGCGCTAAAGTGATACATTTCTACCACGAAAGGGAAAATGTTTCCATAAAATCTCTTCCTTTCTCTCCGTAAGGAAAAGAAATGCATTCTCTGTCCTGCAGTGAATTCAAATACCGTGAGATGTTTTTTGTGAAGAAGAAATGATCGGCCCAATCATTTTTCATATTCCGATGTTTAGTCCGAGTCTGTTACCAGTGAAACTCGCAACAAGTTGTGAAGCTCACCTTGGATGTGGTTATCAGACACATGATCGCATTGTGTTATGAGTGTGGGCATCACTTAAAGGGCACGAGAACAAAAGAAGCTGCCAGCACACTGAAACATGTGCACACTTCTGAATATTCACACTTTAATGCTGGTGATTTAGAAAGCAAGAATAGCTTAGCATGTCTCTCCCCTGATGTGTTAATTGTCCTTTTGAACATTTTATTAAAATGTCAACTTGCCTGTGGGGAGTGACAGAGTGTCAAAACAGACACTGACAGGGGGAAGGAACCCTTCCCTGACCTTTTATAATTCCCATTCTTCCTCTCTAAACCTCCTTTCACCTGCGTCTAATGAGCTGGCCAAGAACGGACACACATGCCCTTGAAGATTTGAAGCCACTGGTACGGCAGATGACTCGGTGAATATGCTGCCTCGACCTTTAAACAGATGTTAGTTGATATAAATTGTAAGATGGTACAGCATCTCTACTTTAGAGCCATTTTTTGTGACTCTTTATTGATCTCCACTTAGAGAAGTCTGTTTTTTTTTTCACGTCTCCACAGGGAATCTAGGATCAACTACAGAGCAGCAATCCAACGAGTTAAGACTCTTTGGACTTTACGTTAAAGAACGGTGAGTCCTGCCCTGCTGTCAACCTGGCATGCAAGAATAGAATACAATGGAAATGTCTTATGTCGGTCAGTGCTGCTGGTGCTAGTTTGTCTTATTAATGCAGGAGCAGGGTCCCTATTAATACTTAGACTCTATAGATCCTACTAGACCTTCTGGCTAGAGATGAATGGCGCATACATATTATCACAGCTCTGAAATGGGCCCTCGCATATCTGTGACATTTCCACCACAGACGGTTGTAATTTCCAGAGTGACACACCCCATCTCTTGCTCTCTTATTTTCACCCACTCACTCACGCCGCTTCTTTCTTTTACCACCGTTGCCCTTTTCGGAGTTTTCCGCTCTCGGCTACTTCATGTTATCAGCCCCTCCTGCCTCCTTCTTTTCATTTTTTTCCCCACCTTTGCCATACTGCTCTTTTGCTGCGATTCATCACTTTTTTCCCCAGCCTGTCTCTTCCTACATTTACGTCTCACTTAATAGCTATCTTTCTCTTTCGTGGTCTCTCTCCTCCTGAACAATCTCTCCGTTTCTGGTTCTGCCTCCTCATACACCCCCTCAGCTCGCTCTTTCTCATCTGCTAAACCTTTCCACCTGTCTATCTGTGCTTGCTCTCAGCCGTGACCCCTGTCTCTCATTTGGGTCTATTTTATTTATCTCTTTCAGTTTCTCCATCCTCTGTCTTCTGATGCTCTCTCTCTCTCTCTCTCTCTCTCTCTCTCTTTGTATTTCCCTCAGCAGTTCTGCTTTGTTTGGCACCCAGCAGACAAGACTGCTGACAAAGGTGAGCAAGAGCATATTTAAAATGTCACTGGCAAAGTGACAAAAGGTCATATGG
Organism: Gadopsis marmoratus; assembly: GCA_036023855.1. Lineage (NCBI taxonomy): Eukaryota > Metazoa > Chordata > Actinopteri > Centrarchiformes > Percichthyidae > Gadopsis > Gadopsis marmoratus. Next base: position 30,967 of record JAVQJF010119249.1, read on the forward strand.
AAAGTAAGAGACTCCCAGCACAGTTTGGACAGACTGCTAAACAGGCATTCGCGCCTGTTTTGTGCGTGTGTGTGTGTGTGTGTGTTGGGGGGTGTTTACAGACACGCATACATGTGTATGTCTGCATCTGCCCAGGGCTGTGTGTATCGTTTTGTGTTTCTATATGAGAGGGAAAATGCAATAAATACTATTCAAGGTTCTATGTATTTATGTGGATTACTCTGTGCATTCACTGTGTTTTCACATACACTTTGTGTGTGTGTGTGTGTTGACATGTGAGGCATATAATGTGTTTGCATCTTCATGCTGCCGGCTTCCTCATACCTGAATGCTGCTCCCTGCCTGAGGTGAGGCCTTGAGCAGCTTCCAGTGTGATTCTTAAAAAAAAATTTTTTAAACCTTGCCAACCTGACACACTGCTGCACCAATACTGTGCATTGCTGGCTTAAATCCAGAGGGAGTGGTTCAAAATCTGACGATGTCGTGGTCCATAGCAAACTTTGCATTTAATTCAGAATACAGGGGGGGCTGTAAGCTTTAAACCACAAAAACATTAAAACAGGGTGGCGCTCCATTAGTTCATGATTGTTGCAAGACTTAATCCACAACAGGAGGATTTTCCTGTTTCCAACTATAGTTTTTAAAGAGTTGGTTTAACCAATTAACATACAAATATATTCTTGTATGGTTTCATTTGCCCTTTTGAGATATCTGATTCTCAGATTTCCACCTCCACCACACTGCATTTCAGGTGGATGGAATTCGTTTTGCAGTTTGCAGCTTTGCAGCTGCAGCTTGCAGCTGGTTTGCAGCTTTGAACAATTACTTAAAAAAAAATTGACAGCGATATGTATTTCCAGAAACACTGTCCCAGTTACCCTGGATAATTCACAGTCATCAATGTCATTGGAAGTATTTTCCAAACAGGACATAGTCCCTGTAAAACCCGTTGGCAGCCTGTTCTGTGGATTATTCAGAGTAACTGGGACATTGTGATGTGTTTATTTCTGGTGTTACCAATGATTAATGGCATTAATGTTGTGCTATACTGTGTCTAATTGTACTAAAGCTGCTTAGGAAGATGGTTGTTGTATTCATATGGTCTGTTGCATCCATAGGCTGCCAAAAGTGTCAGTATGTAGAAATAGTATTGCCAGGCTTAACAACTTGACTGGGCAATGAGCCCACAGTCATTATTTTCTTCGCACCCGGACTCGGCGTGACATGGTTTGGCTAATAAATATGATGCTATGACTCCTATAAACTACATTGAAAGACTTTGCAAACTGTTTTGAACAAAATAAAAATAAATAAAAAAGGATTTCGTAAGAATGATTCATGGCTATGGGCAACATTCAACTTTATATTTACACACGTTTTCAAAGCCAGATATAACCTCAAATGTCAAAATGTCTGTGAAACATGACATTTTCTGACATTAAATATTGTGTGAAAGTAATGGATTTCTTTGGAATCTCTCAAGAGTGTTTAAGAGCAGCAAATGTATTTTCAATGTGTGTGTGTGTGTGTGTGTGTACTGTATGTGTGTGAGCAGACATACACACACACACACACACACACACAATAGGCCCTTCCTGTAAGCAATTCCCCACCTCTTATTTTGTAAGTCAACATTGATATTTTCTAATGAACTGCATAATTAGTGAGCTTACAGAGCTGTCTTGTTGCACTCATAAAGCTAATTAGAAACAACACACAGATGTTAATGATATTATGAACAGCTGAGTGTTGGAGACGGGTAACTTAACTTGGAAAATATGTTTGTGTGTACGAGTAGGGTGCTTTCAGAAGGAGTCATGTAAGTTCTTTTTATTTTGTCCACGTTTGGGTAGCTTCGGCTTCTGGCTGTGTTAAAGTCAGCACTTTGATTTTGGAGACTGGAGGTCTGCATACTTTAACATAATTATGCATAAGACAGAGAAAGAGAGGCCTGTTGACAGATACAGATGCGTTGTCTCAGGCACAAGCAGGTAAGCAGAAATATGAAGTGCGACATGAGGAAAGGCCAGGTTGTGGGAAACCAGCTACGGCACAAAGATGCGCAGAAAAGCAGGGAGGCAAATGTGAAGCTCAGGAGGCAGACAGATGTTAAAGATGACAGCGAAAAGTGAGATTGTTGTTTAAGTCAGGTCATCTACTTTCCGCTTAAAGCAGAGTGCTGTGTTTTTCCTCTTTCTCACTATTTCTTTTGCCTTGCTTGTTTTTTACCTTGGAAGCAGCATTAATGCGCTCTAGCAGAGAGCTACTGTCTGGAGTGACTCATTTCACTATCCTCTTGTTTTTCCAAAGCACTTTATATATAGCACTTAAAGTTGTCATTTGGAGTGTGTTTTTCCCCACCAGCACTTAATGTTCTGTATGGGTCTCATTTGCAGTTTGAGGCTCACACTCTCTTCATTCTCTTAGTGCATGTATCTGAGGCCATCTGTCTGCCCTCCTGCCTGTACCTGCAGGCCTACCCCTCTCTCTGTTTCTCAGAATGAAGTGGTACAATAATCCATCTTTGGGAGAGAGGGACTGATCCATAATATGTGTGTGTGTGTGTGTGTGTGTCTGGTGTCTGAAACTGAGTGCTTTCCATTGACTCTCCTAGCTATGCACTAAATGTCAGAGTCAGCTTGTGAAGATTCACTCCCCTTTCTCACTCTCCCCTCTTATCTTCCCACTCCTCATCCATGTTTTTCTTTTTGCCTTAATCTATATGACAGACAGACAGACAGGTTTTGCAGGCAGCTAGATAGACAGATGACATGGATGGATGGATGAATACACATAAGGGACTTTATGGGCAGAGATAGGAAAGGGGGGGATGTCAGCAGTGTGTCAGCGGTTTTGATGAGTTGATGGCAGAGCTGATACAGCATTGGGAATAAGAGGCCAGCCCCCTGCTTATCCTTCTATCTCTCTATCTATCCCTCTATCTATCTATCTATCTATCTATCTATTTATCTATCTATCTATCCCCTGTCAAACTGAGTATCTCTGGCCAAGGGCAGAGAGGTGACGGCATGCGAAAGGAGAGATGGGGCATTACTGGGCAGTTTTCAATCTCTGTCATCCATTGAACACTGTGCCTTCAGCATATCCAGTGATGTTTTCCCTCTCTCTCGCTCCTTACACACAAGTTTTCTCTCAAGAGTAAGGATATCTTCTCTTAATTGGATTTTGAATGTAAGATATAATATGTGGATACACTTAATTTCTGGTCATTTATGGGGTGACATTTATTCAATAAGCTCTTTCCAATGACTGGCACATCAGTTTAGACTGCAGGTAAGAAAGCAGAGCTGTGGACATAAAGGGGATGCACAGTAATAGTTATTAATTTGTTTGGCATTGAAGTGCTCATGTTCATATCTCAGAATGGTGATGTCTTTTTTCTTTGGTGCATAATTCGGCCCGCGTTAAAGGCTTTGCCACAGTTAATGTAACATTTTGCAATGTATTTTTGGGGGAATTGACTTATTTACCTTTACTTTAAATGAAATTATTGGAAAACCATGAAAAGTATTTCAATTGGTACCTGTCCCAGTATAAAAAGGAGTAATTATATTCGATTCCTGAGCCTTTGTGTTCTGTTGGACTTGGCGTCAAAGGAAGAATGTATTAAAAAGGCCCAGTGAGAGGGTGTTGTCTCCCTAATTGGTCCTTTAGGAGGGAGAGGAAGTGTTTGCTCCTGGTTTGACCCGCTGTTTGTGAGTAACACAGTCTGGCAGGTCAGTGGCTGTCACAGGGTGCATGCCTTGCTGTTTGATACTCTGGTGCAGTGAACGTGGAGGTGCTACAGCATTTTTCTGACTGCTAGACCAGGTCAGGGAGAGTCTGACCTTGCTGCCATTCTTACTCCCAGGAATGTTTCCCAGACGTCACAATCGTTGTCAGACTCCTCAGAGCCCGAGGACATGTAGTCAGCAAAAATGAGAAATCACCATCCTCAGCCACAGTGGACAAATCCTGATTCTCCCGTTTAGAGTTGGAACACGCAATGAAGTCATATATTGTGAAAATATATTTAGCCTTCAAATATTTCATGTCATTGCAAGTTGTAGATTAGGTCTCCAGTGCTTCACATGTGTGCCTTGCAATGATTATCTTTTTTACTTGTGTGCTCAGTCTTTTCTGAGAGCAGGGCAGTGAGGATGAAGGATGAAGGTGTGTTGCAGAGAGAGGGGAAAATATCTTTTTTTTTTTTTTTTTTTTATCAGTTTAAACCAGATGGATTGTGCATGGCTATGTTTGAAAGTGCGCAGTAATGTGCAGGTATATGTGTGTGGTTGTGTGTGTGTGCTGGGCGGCTTTACAGTATGTGCTACACGTATGTCTATCCCGATTCTGGTGTTAGTCATCAAAATTTGAGAGGCCTAGCAGATGGCTCATAGAGCTGTGAGAGAGTGATCCAAATCTGGGACTGTGTGATGCTTTTTCACCGCATTGACACGCTTTGAGGCAGGGTGGGAAATTAGCACCCGCCAAATGCTGGTAAAATATGAGAGTAGATTTCAGGCAAGAAATAATGATTTACTATTCAGTGGGTGGCGAATGTGAACCTTTATCTGTGAGTGGCTGGTATATGTTTTATTTTTAAATTTTTATTTATTTTAAAGTTAATTTCCCTCCCTGCTTTGAGGTAACCTGACTTTAGTAACCAAACATCATGTTAATGGGAATCCTATGCTTCTAAATTGGGATAAGGGATTAAGAGAAGCCTGGGTAACAGAACAAGATCAGTGCTGAATAAATCCGATATATTGGCCATCTATAGATGAAGCCACATTTCTGCTTTCATGGCAAAGACCTCAAACATGAAGTGGACTTTGGTGGCTGCAGCTGCGAAGAAAGAATTTCTCATGAATTCTTGACAAAATAATGAAATCCAAAATATGACTGAAATAAAGTGAAAATGCACCCCGAAAACAAACACTTGACATATGCCAGGCTTGGATCGACAGATATGGTAGTGGGTAGAGGGGAAATGTGATTATTGACCAGCTGCATTTAAAAGCAGGTCCTATGGTAACCAGGTTACTGCACATAAACGCCTTCTGCAATTTCCTGCCGCAGCCTGAGATCTCCTCTCGACACTTTCTTGAGTGTGTGGACCGTATGTGTGATTCATCTCTGTACGAGGGAGAGGGTTGTGTATCTCATAAATGGATGGTAGAGCTAGATGGTGTGTGCCTAATCAGATACTCCACCTTAAGAATGCTGCTAATGAGTCCATACTGCCCTGCATACCACACACACGTGCAAATACGCACACTCTTTGACAACGTGAGATGCAGACTGAAGAAGACCAGTCACCATTTGTTGGTTTTCTGTTGTCAGTCTGTGTGCGAGTGTGTATGTGAGTGTGTGTGCCTGCACACTGTACTGCTGTCCCTATGTGGGATCAGTGTCACTGGGCTGATGACCAGGAAATAATGAAGCTTAGCAGCTTATAATGAGCACATCACCGTGGAAACACACTATCTACATCGCAGTTGTGCACTAAGAGTCTTGATAAAATCGCAACGAAATGCAAAAGGATCGGGTGCCAGAATCAGCATTGTGTCAAATGTTTGAACAAGTCAGCATGTTAACTGAGACCCTTTTTACGTTGCGTATCTGGCTTTGGCAGCGATACAAACTCCCTCATTTACAGCTAGAACTGAATAGGAAGCAAAAAAAAATAACCACTTGATGACACACTTCCATTACCATATAATTGGATGTACTCCAGATTGCAGTATTATTTATTTAGATGTAATAACAGCCTGTAAAGTTTGTTAACATTAGGGAGAAAATCTATGCCCAGATATGACTGCAGCCACTGTTTGCTATGCTACGCTAATATGCTTAAAATTGACAGTGGAGAAAATGATCAAAATCAGTGGTCAGTGAAATGACTGTACAGGCAGCATTGGACAGTTGCTTCAGACACAGACCAATTTGCACCAATTTGGGCAATTTTCCACCACAGGGGCAAACAAAAACTGAGATTTGACCGCAAATAGTCAGGAGACGGAGTCTGGAGAGAAAATACTAGGGTCGGAGTTTGAACCAGGACCAGAGAATATGAAACAACCCTTCTGTAACCATGTTTCTGTATCTTTTCAAACCTTTCAACTGCATATGTTGGTATACAACACTGAAAATTCAGTTGGTTGTTCTTCTCCAGCAAACCTGTTAGACTGAAGGTGGAGGCGGGAGGTTAAGATTGTACATCTCTAAAACGATTTTACATTGTTCCAGGATTTTATTTACATTTTTTTTACAATAAATCAAGTGAGGTACAAACTCGAGGACTTAAGGGAAAACAAATATGATAGTAAAGGAACTACATCCCTGCAATGTATGTCAAAGCGCTCAATGATGAAGATAAATATTGATGTGAATAATCAAGACATATGAAATAACAATAATTAAATGTCAGATAAATTAATTATGGCTAAAGATCTTGATGTGTAATGTGTTTGTAGCATTTTGTCTGCAACCCTTCTTTGTCTTTGTGTGCATTTGTACTTCCTTAATTATATCAACTGTCTTCAACTACTTTTGACACTGACAAACAAATATTGTAATAGTGGCTTGATTACCCTTCTAAGAAAATTAAAGTAATATAATTTGGTTTATATGGGATAAATAATCCGATTACATCACTATGATTGAGTTAAATCCACATTGGAATGGGTTTTGTTGGGTTTAACTTTGGAGTTTTTCTTTTGATTTCACCTTAAGTGGCTGTTTGTGGATCTGCTGCCTTGCCAATAATATCAAGTCTTCACACACATTCATTCTGCTGCCTACGTTAAAGTGGCTTCAGAAAAGAGAAGATTAAATAACTTATTACTCTCATATTGGAAGGCTAGGTGGCAACTATTTTTCTTTTAGTGTTGTGTAGTAGTCTTTCTTTTCTGTGCAGTGATGTGGGGGTGTGTGGCATCTTGTTAATTTTGAAGGTGTTTCTGGTTATTTTTCCCATGGTTCTGCTGTGAGATGTGTAATTTAACATCAGCAGACTCGTTCTCTCGCTTCTCTCAATTCTCACCGTTTCCTGTCATGTATTTTTCTTTCTTTTCTTGCCTTCCTTTCATCATCCATTCCGGTTCATTTGTCACACTGTTGCTGAGGTTGTATTGGTGCAACTTCGCTTGAGCCTGTGTTTGATGTGACGTTTCGTAGTCTTCTGTAATAATTGAGTTCTACATGTCCAGCACAATAGACAAATTGGTGTTAAATTGTCATTTCAGGATCTGGATTAGCCTTTGTGTGTCTGGATATGTGTGTGTGATTCCTATTGTCTGGAACACCTGTGACAGACAATAGAGCACAATGTGAATTGCAGGTTTCTATGAAATTTGGCAGAAAGGAGAGTAAAGCAGATGGCCTTAAATAGAATTTTTTTTTTTTTGTAATGGCAGTTGCGTGTGAGGGCGTTCATGCTTTTGCGTGTGCTCGTCACATCTGTGCATGTTGAGATTGCATCATTTTGCACACATTTCTGTGCCGGAGTTGTGTGGCTTTACATGTATGAAGCCCGTATTCAGCTTTAGAGCACTCGTCTGATTTATTTGGTTCCCACTTGAAACCCTTGGCTTTGACTCAACTTCCTCAACTTATTAATCATATTCATTGCCTTGTTTCAGTTTATGTCCACCATGTACCACCAAACACCTTGAGCTTGTCGCGATCAAGCACTTCTTAATGCCATTATGCATTTATGACCACCTTGTAGGGACGTTCCGGGCATCAGCTTGTCAGAAAACGCAGGAAAGGGGAGCAGCTTGATGTGGAATCTTGTCACCCTCCCCACCCTTACCCCACCCTCCACTTTAATGAGCCACATTTGCAAGGTGTGAGACTAAAGGTTCCTAGTCCGTCCACATCAACATGACAGCTATTAGGAGACACCAACAGCTGGTGGAAGGTGGAATTAGGGATGAGGAGGTGAGAGAGGGAATGACAGATTGAAAGCATTAAGGAGGGGTGGGAGGAAGGGGAAGGAAAATAGCTGGAGATAGTGATGATACAGTAGGAGCGCTGGACAGTGAGAGACATGAGGAGTGCAGGTGGTGATGGTCATCATGCTCCTTGGGCAACACTTGTCCTTCATTAAATGCATCACCTTGCTTGGGAATGAAGGGCAGAAGAAGGTAGGAAGGCAAAGTAAGACAGTGAGTAGGAAAAGGTGGCAAGATGCGTGGTGCAAAAGACCACCAACCATGAATACATAATGCATAATGCAAATACAACTGCGCCAACACCGACACGTGCTTTTTGTTGCATCCGTCCTCTCATTAGTTCTGTCATTGGGAAGTCTGCTCAAGGCTGTTGCTATCGTTAGCAATTTACAGAGAGTTTATAGAGTGCGAGAGACCAAGAAAGGGACAGAGAGAGAATAAAGTGAGAATAAAATCAGGGTGGGAGAGAAAGATGGAGTTAGGCAAGGAGAGAGAAATGGACAATGAGAGTTTGTGTTCATCCCCAAGGTCTTGTTGTTACCTCAATTAACGAGCAAGAAGAGAAAGAGAAAATACTTGAAAACCTATTCCTGCAGTAGAAAAGAGCACACAATACCTGTGGTGTTGTATTGACAGTTAAGTCTTATTTGTTGTTGAAACATCACAGTGGCAGTTTTGATTATATTTTACGTAGTACGACTTTGACAGCAGTCCGATCACGCCTGAATATATAGTCAATATAGCTTTAGTATTTTGTTGCCTTCCAAAAAGTTTAGATGTTGGTCTAATTTTTTTTTTCTTCTTTGTTGATGAAGGGTTAGTTCATAGAAGTAGTCCATCACTAAAGTCAAACCGCCAAAATTACAAGCCACCAGTGAGGGAATTATTAAGCTGCTTTAACAATATCCCAGCGACTAGAAGATGATCTAAGCTTAAGTATATATAATATATATATATATATATATATATATATATTATATATATCTCACACTAATCTTGCAGTATATAGAATAACAACTAAGCACAAATGCTGTGGTGATTTATACTGAAAGATTAGTGTGATTAGAAGGAATATGATTATATAGGGTGGGAGGCTGCTGTAAGATAAAATTGCAGCCTCTGTTAGAAGGTAGGGAGTGACGCTGCATTTGTGACTGGAGTGGGCAGGTTATTTTCTTCTTTGGTGAGCCAAGAGGGAGACGAGACAAGACCAGAGCGATAACCTGCAGGTGCAACAGAGAGATTATAGCTCCAGAACACCCAGAAAATGTGTCGGCATCCTTTACTATATGATGTGCTATCCATTCATAACACCATATGCAGCATTTTCTCCTGACCTTGAGTAGTTGTATTGTGAGATATGAACTTTTTTGTTGTTGTGTGGTAATTCGATCAGCCTGCTAGTCTGTAAATGAACATTTGCTGGACAATCTATTGTCACGTCTCTACTCCCCAGGCTTTACACAGAGACTAATGGAGGTGGATCAGTGATGGCAGACCCATAAAACTTCTAACTAACTATAATTTTATATCCACCAAAATCGGCTCTTAGGTCCAGACAGCTCATTAAAACTAAGAGTTTTTGTTAATTATTGAAAGTAGCTGTAAATAATGAATTCAACATCTTCTGTCTGCTGTGCTGTGGTTGGAAGAGAAGACAACATAAATATTTAAATAGTACACTGTATTAATATGAAATTTCCCAGAAAACATTTAACTTGATACACCAGAGGGCTGTATTTGTTTTGTGTGTGTGTGTGTGTGTGTTTAAGTCTATGTGCGCATGTGTCAGCATTACATGAATCAACATGCATACAGATAAAGTGCCGTCTCTTTACGTAGTCAAGACAGGTCATATTTGCACCTCCAAGGGTTTTATGCTGACATGTCATAGTGTCAGTTTGACATCCC
>JAVQJF010119255.1:0-38243 GCA_036023855.1 Gadopsis marmoratus
TAAATTTTTTTAAGCTAGGTCAGCTAAACTCATCAAAGAGGTTTTATTTTGAACAAATGTTCTGTTTCAGCTAAGAAAAGAGCTGTTCTGGTGAGTGAGAAGAAATTTGGGATTCATTGTTTTAAGTTGTTGCATTAAGGTTGCTGGAAAACCACAGTTTGTATGCTGTTATTTGATTACTTAAATTTACCCCAATTTGCGATGCTGGCACTGCATCAGCATCACCTCGGAGGAGACCACTAACAAATCCAAATTTACCTGTGTTACCACAAGAGGCACAAAAACTCCAGGTTCAATTATTTTAGCCACGCCGACATACAATCAGACATAGACTGAATAATGAGTTACAGGATTTTAGTAATGCTTAGGTGATGAGTTCAAACCCAACCTCCTAATAAATGTCTCACTAGCAGCCAAAATATCTTGTAGAATTAATATATTCTATATATATAATATATTTTCTTACTTTCTAAGTGATGTTAGGATATAGAGGCTGTTTCAAAGCTATCAGCACATTGTCAGGTATATGCTAAGCTAAGTCAATTGACATAGCCTAATTAAATCTAACATTTTTATTATTCAAATGTAACAGTCAGGTTTCAAAATAAGGCTCTGGACCCCCCCACAAGGGGTTGTGTGATAAAATTGAGGGGCCTTGAGATCATCAACAGTACAGTAAAAGAACAAACTAATTTTGCTACATAAGCTTTCCTCTAATCTCTGCTTTATTCTTGTAAAAAAAATAATACATCAGTTCTCTCACAAAAACTTTTGTGTCACAATGACTGGAGGAAAGTTGTAGTGTAAAATCGCACTGACAGAGGGGGGAGAGGGACTGCCAGTCTCAGGGGCAGTTACCATAGTTTCACTGGTGGAATACAATACTCTGCTACACACGCACACACACACATTCCAGTTGATCTTTTAATGCACTGCCCCCCACGGCTCTGTCTCCAAGGTTACCGTTAATATTGGATCAGGAAGCAACAACTCCTATTCCGGCTTCTTATCCTGGACTAACCACTGGGAAAGTGTGTTTTTGCGCTCAAACAGAGGGCATTGTGATTACATAGTCAGGACCTTAAACCCCTAGGCCACCAGAGCATCCCATTATTTCATCTTTTCAAGAATGTAGTGAAAACAAGTTGAACTCCTGGTAGATTAAAATTGAATATTTCTTTTTCATTGAATGTGGTGTTTGTGGGTCATTTTGTAATTTTACAGCACCAGGGTTTCTCACTATGGTCATAATAGAACTAATTCTGGGGGTCAAAAACCTGACAAAATAATATTTCAGTTCAAATTTCTTGCCCACAATGGCCAAATCAATAAGGGGCCTGTTACTACTAGATGATGAATATACCAATGGTGCATTACAAGTGTCTGACTGCAGAGGAGGCAATTGTACCTTTTGTATGTCCCAGCAGAGACAGAGGAGACGCACTCAGGCATGGTGATCCAGGGAAGGGCCAAGTGGTTCCGTGGAAGAACTACCCAGCTGGATAAACATGGGTCAATTTATGTCGTCATAGTAGGTTAATATTTTGAGATGAAGTCATAAAGTCCCTCAGTGGGATGCAGCAGTGTGATACAGGTTTGAATCTGACTTCTTTCTGTATACAGAAGGAAAACTGACAGTCTGACTCAATGTCAATGTCCTTGTATAATCCTATCCGTCTATTCTTTCCTCTTTTTCAACGTGTTGCTGGCTCACCAGAGGATTTATGAAACAAATCAAGGAACAGAGGTAAACACAAAACGCACGCACACACTTGCAGCACAACTCAGTGTGTGTGCAGTGTGTGTGCCAACAACTGGCACCTCAAATAAATGGCACCACTTCATTATAAGGCACCCTTTATAACAACTTTTGGATTGCCAGGTTGGGGGAAAAAATACCCCTCATTGGTGTTTCTCCTCCTCAAGCATTATGCTTTGTGTCTTTTTAACAAGCTCTTTAATTAATCAACTAAGCACCTCTCCAATGGACTGCTTGAGCTTTGCTGGACAACTTCACATTAATGGACTTATTGTAAAAACTCTGTATTAAGGACTTATTAGCATGTGAGACCACAGTTTTAAATGGTTATTAGCCCATTAACCATAATTAATGCCATTAGCTGCAGCTTATATACTGTCTACCATTCATTCTCTGATCTGAGACATGCAGTCATGTTCAAGCTTTCACTCGTGTAATTAACTTTCTATCTTGAACTACGTTTGGAGTGAGAATGAGCGCAGATAAGTGCAGCCAGAGACATAGAGTGAGAGAGAGGCTGCAGAATGAATGACTGAGTGCATCGTAGACAAGGGAGTGGCAATGTTATCCAGATGTTTATATAGTTGGATTATTCACACAGTCGCACACAGATGCACAGGAAAACCTTAAGAAAGCTGGAAGAAACATCAACATTCCTCGGTTTATGCCGTTCCTGCTCTTCCTTTAGTTGTTCAGGGATTTAACCCTGTTCAGCGTTCCGGGCCTCCCAGCTTTCTGGTTATGTCCACTCAATGTGGTTACAGACACTTAGATGCCTGCTTGGATAAACCACTGTGTTACAGTCAAACACATGCAGTGCAGGGTTTGCCAGGGCCGTATAGGAGCTATAATCTCGTTTTAGGTCAAGAACAGTCTAGCCTGAAAAATTATTTTTTTTATGTACAAAGAGCTCAGTTGAATAATCGATTCTGCACAAACAGGATATCCAGGCTCGCTAAATCTTTCACCGTGTTTTCTTCTTTATGAAGAGAGTGCCTGCAGGGAATTTCTTGCCTGAAACTGCCGGAGAAAATCCAACTTTATGTGAGGTGTGACCAAAGTGGCATCCCAGAGCACTATATCATAGGATTGCATAAAGTCAGGCACACACCCACCCACATGTTGAAACTCCATTGCACAGCCGCAGACAGCCTGTGAACGTATTCTAGGCCAGAGCGCAATGCTTTTCACCTTTCACCTCCTCCCCCTCCCCCTCTCTCCTTTTCCATGTGTCTCTCTCACACCTGTTGATGTCAAATGTTAGAGCCATGCATGCCAGAAATTCATTCCATCACACATACACATGTGCCAGTTTGGACACGCTAATCAACAAGAGTGAAGGGAGACAACTGGACAAGGACAGTGGGTGTGTAACATGGTGTGACGTGCTGTAACAGCTTTCTCTATTGACTTTTTTCCCCCCAGTCCCTGCTTTTTCAGAACAAATGTGTACGTGTGTGTGCAGGTCTGGCCGGAAGGGGTGTTAGTTTTAATGTGTGTTTGTTATTACACAACTTAAGGGCATCAGGCCATCTGTAGATAGTGAAGTTTCATCAGGCAGAGACAGAAGAATGATAAGTGGACATTTGTGTGTGTGTGTGTGTGCTCTAGTGCATCTATGTTTGTGAGGACTGATTTGAATTTTAGCCCTTGGGACTGAGGACATAGCCAATGTTTCTCAATCTGCAGGAAACAGCGCATTTTATGGGGACTATTTTAGGACTATATTTAGCCGTGGATGAATACATTTGGTGCTCTAGTGAGAAATATATAGAATGTCACCAGATGTATCACTTTAAGACTTGATTTTTGGTAAATGTCTGGTTGGTACGTCTTCAAGGAATGAATGCAAGCCAATGGGATGTCCTCCTAAATAACAAAAACAAAATGTTTCTTTTGTGTGTTTGTGCAAAATAAGCACTAGTACAAACCAACCTTTCAACACCCTTATTTTGACACTCATGCTCACTCTGCCATCACGTGTGAGCATGCATGCGTGTTCACAAAGTGTGCACACAACACAGTATGTGTCTCCCTCTGTGCTCTGCCATGTCAGACTGAGGTCAGTAAAAGTCAAACAAGCGAAATAGCAGGTGAAAAACCCGAGGAAGAGGGACATTGGGACATGACATTCCTTTCAACCTTCAACTCCCATTGCAAAAAAAATCAATCAACCCCTCCCCCCTTCACCCTCAATCTGATTTTCTTCTCTCTCGCTCTCCCATCTCTGGCAGCATGGGTTTATTCATCAACCCCTCCTCTTCCTCACCCTCCCCCATCTCTTTTCTTTACTCTGCCTTTTATTCCCTCGAACCCCTTACCCTAATGTAAGAAAATACAACATACCTATACATAATACTACTCTATATGACTGCTAGAGAGACAAAACTAATTGGCGCTAACAAATCATTCACAATAAAATTGCAGTTCACATTCAAATATACTTTATTTGCATGGTAGCCATTTTTGCAAAAACAATTTTATCTCACAAACTGACTCAGACTCTTTCTCTCTGTCTCCATCCCTCCCCTCACTCCTAACCCCTCCCTTAGTGATGTGTCGATCATGAGTGAATCGTTCACTGAACTACTCCTTTATTGTACTAGTAGGAACTAGTCCTCTCACTTTTGTTTCTGTTAGAATACTGGCTTTAGGTTTTTTTTAGAATTCTGACCTTTGTTTAATTTTTTTAGAATTCTGACCTTTGTTTTTTGTTTTTTTCTTTTTCTTTTTCTAGTTTTACGGCTGTTGGCATCCAGGTGCATTACTGGGTTGATATCTACATCCCTGCAACCCAAACTCTCCACACTGAGTGAAGTCTCCTTTGGGTTTTTTTTCCATATTCTGAGGTTAAAAAGAATTACTCAAAAAAAGTTCACATGTGGTCCTAATCCTATAAATGTATTTAACCAGGGCAAAAGACGGACAAACCTGAAGATAGCAAGAGGTTTTTGAAGAACGTTGACAAAATAAGTGAGTAATGCTGTTGTTGTTAAAATGGTTAGCTTTGTGCCAAGTGGAGCAAAATTAATGTCATTAGTCAGCCAGCTAAACAGACAGATGAGGGATTCTATGTGCTAAGCTACCACATAAATTAACTTTAAATGGCTAATGTTAGTGACAGTAGTAACTTTATAATCGAGTCAGAAAAGTCATGTATATTTTCACCATATAGCTAATATAGAAAGTTACCAACAGGCTCAAATTATTGCTGTGGTGCAGACTGTTCACTATTTTTATAACGTCAAAGGTTAGACATTACCACTTACCAGTTAATGCTAGCTAACAGATATCTTAATGCCACCAACCTTCTAACCATAACGTTTATTTTGTTGTTTTGTTGACTTTGGTCATTTGTATATTGGTACATTATGTAAATTATTTGTGTGAAACTTGAACCAGGTCAAAATTAAACATGTTCATATACAAAGTATGTAAAATTTACATTTGATAAATTTTATCATTATATATATGTGTATGTATGTATGTATGTATGTATGTATGTATATACATGTATGTGTATGTATATACATGTATACATGTATGTATGTATGTATATATGTTTCGTTTTGTCGAATGAACGACTGTCCAAAAAAAAGCGCAGTATATTTTACTGAACGGGAAGTGAAGAACTGAGTCACTGACTCGATTCGGTTATCCCCCCCCCCCACGTCGGCACAGCCTGATGACGTCACGAACAGCCGGTCTACATCCAGCCAGTAGGCTTGCAGCTCAGCCTGAGGCGCTGACTGCACTCTAGTGCCTTCTCGCTCCCTCTTCGCTCACTCTGTCGCTCCCTCGCTTTGCAGCCTCACGCAGTCTCCTCGCGCCCACATTCCTCCACACAGCTACAGACATGGCCGAGGCTTTCGTTGGCACCTGGAACCTCATGGAGAGCGAGAAGTTTGATGAATACATGAAGGAGCTGGGTAAGTGTGTGTTTCTCGTGTATGTTTCACGTGTGTGCAGTAGATGCATCGAAGTGTGTATGTGTGTGTGTGTGTGCGGGCGCGCATGCGCGTGTAACAGGAGAGGATGCGGTGCTGCATGTGAGCGCATGTGGAAATGGGTGTCGGGGACAAGTAAACGCTTTTTAAGATGCTTATTTTTTTTTTTGCTTATAAACTGTTTAAGCAGCTGATAATGCAGTGATAATGGGTAAAGGGAGGCACCAAGATGCAGAATGAATAAAAGAGAGAAAGGAGGAAGAAAGAAAATGAGAGAAGATGGCAACCAGAGTGGGAATTAAAAGAGGAGAGCGGTTGACTGCATGGCCTAAGTGCTGCAGATGAGGGAGGGGCTGGGCTCTCTCTTAGTGGGGGGGGGGGAGGAATCAACCCCACTGTGAGAACCATGAATGGCAAGAGGGTGACTCTCACACACACACACACACACACACACACACTTGAGTATAATGTGGGTGACCTTCGCTGAAAGCGGTTCATTGTTTGAGGCTATGGGAGGAGTTGAATATTAAGATGGTCCCAGTGCCTAATGGGACGAGAACGTGCAGATAAAGTGAGCTGTAAAAAGATCTCGCACATAGTTTTCTGTGTGCATGTGATGGGGGGGCAGGTGCTGAGTTTTACAACCGTGAAGAATGACACTAAACTATTTGACTTTGCGAGGTTGTGTGCAAGAGTTTCATGCTCACTGACCTCAGAGATATATTAACATCAACCTGTCTGCTCTGCTCATGCATAGAAAAAAAGAGACCCTTCAACCTCTAAACTCAATTCTTCATCAATGAGGCATCTGTGCACACACACACACACACACACACACATACACGCGCGTGTACAAAGTAAGTTTTGTTGTGTTGGTTGTGGGAAAGTAGCTGTTGGAGGTGAACCGGATTGTCAGCCTGGAAAAATAACAGATTTCCACTTTGGTAGCAAAGGGTGTGAGTCACTTCCAACCAATAAAATTAACTCTCTTGATCCCTCACACACACACACACACACACACACACACACACACACACACACACACACACACACACACACACACACACACCGTAAAA
Organism: Gadopsis marmoratus; assembly: GCA_036023855.1. NCBI lineage: Eukaryota > Metazoa > Chordata > Actinopteri > Centrarchiformes > Percichthyidae > Gadopsis > Gadopsis marmoratus. The sequence continues at coordinate 6,783 of JAVQJF010119255.1, forward strand.
GCAAAGAAAGCAATCGTTTGCACACCTACACGCCCAAACAGGTCAATAGGATTCTGCAGTGTTTGAAGAACCTGCTGCAGGTTTGGACAGCAGACAAATAAAGATTAGAGCATGTGTGTCAGAAGGAGACACAAAGGACAAATGCATTGCTACTGGTTTAAACTTTTCTCAAAATATTCACACTCTGATAATATGAATTACTATATATAATATATATATATATATTTTATAAACAATAAACTAAGTACTTGGTTGGTCCTCCACTCTGATCGAGCGAGAAATCTCTTTGACAACTACTGGATGGATTGCCATGTAATTTGGGTACAGGCGTTCATTGTCTCTTAATTGGCTCTTAAGTCTTGATTTTTTTTTTTTTAGTATCAACGCAACAATATCCCCTATATCCTCCTGCAGCGCATTACATTACCTTTGTGTCTTTTTGTTTTCTACAGGTGTTGGCTTTGCTACACGCAAGGTTGGCAACTTGACCAAGCCCACCACCATCATCTCAGTGGACGGTGACATGGTGACGGTGAAGACCCAGAGCACTTTTAAGAACACCGAGCTCTCCTTCAAGCTGGGAGAGGAGTTTGACGAGACCACTGCCGACGACAGGAAAGTTAAGGTGAGGGTTCAAAGGTCAGGTTGCTCAGACAGGAGGTCATTGAGGAATACCAACACTCGTTAACAATGTTTAATCTTTGATAAAAGAGTGTTTAAGTGGCTCTCGATGAGATAAGACCTCAGCCTGCTCAAAACCCACTATGCACCTAAAAAATGCTGAAGTGTCCGTAGTGACGGTGACAATTACTGTCATGAGACTGGCTGATGGCCAAACAGAGAACTGTGATGTGTCATAGTTGAGGGTTGTCATTCTTGTTTTGAATGTGAGGAGGTGGAGGTCAGGGGTGAAAGGTCAGAAGATGGAGTGGACACAACAACCTAACCTTAACACTTTCTTCCTCTTACACAGGAAAGGCTACATTTACAAACAATCTTCTATCTCATATTCAGGGGTTTTGCTGCTACAGCCTGACTTGGTCTGGTTTGACCAGGAGCTTATGGTGGCTAATGTTAGCTAACGTTGGCAAACCTTAGATACATATTGCTGATTTTCCGACTCGTCTCTACTATTGTTATGCTGCGTTTTAGCATTAATTTATAACTTGCGACCACAGACAACTGCTGTCCAGCTAAAGGTACATAGGTTAGCTAAATAAGTATCAGTTTTTCTATTGCAGCTGGTTCGACTCGGACCTAATTTAACTACATTATGTAGTGTTTGGTAGTTTTAATCAGTAACAATGCATCATTTTAAAAACTCATGTTTTACAGGTGAAAACTCAATCTGCATGGTAGGCTAACTATAGCTAAATAAATGTAGTGGAGTAAACATTTTCAGCAGTTCCCTCTGAAAAGTAGCGAAGTAGAAGTATGAAGTAGGGAAACACTCAAGCAAAGCAATCAAATTTGTATTTATATAAATGTACTTTGTTCCATTAAATGGACCAAACATTCATTCATGAGATGATTATTATGACCTTGTGTGTAATAAACTCCTTCGGTTTGTCTCTCTGTTGGCTGCAGTCCATTGTAACAATAGAACATGGGAAGATGGTGCACGTACAGAAGTGGGACGGCAAAGAGACCAGTCTGGTCAGGACAGTCAACGACAAGGCCCTCACACTGGTCAGTGCTCACACGACATGCGTACACACATGCGACGTCTGTGTGTGTGTGTTTGATGCATTTTAACTGTCTTTCTCTCTTTCCATCTCAGACACTTACAATCGGAGATGTCGTTTGCACGCGTTCATACGAGAAGGCAGAGTAAATCCCAACACTGAGTCCCCGCAACATCTATTTGCATCAGCTAAAGCCCTGCACCCCAAACTCCTTAACAACCCCTCGTATGGCTGCTGCAGATTCTTCTCAATGTCCCTTCATACTGTACGCTCAATTTTAACAGTACTGCTGACTGTGACCTCCCCTTTCTCCCCGTCCTTCTCTTTAGTCTGTTGTTCCTTCTACTGTGAGAAACGTGGGAATAAATTCCAGTGATTTGTTATTGTTTTCTCTCTAAAAGGTCTGCAATTAAAAAAAATTTTTTTTTTTAAAAAAACGTGTTCAGCATGATGAGATAAACCGGGAAAAGTGTTTGAAAGGTTGCCTATTGAGACCTGAAAAATAAAGTGTCCACACTGTTGGGCGTACTGGTAAAACAATTAAATTGCTGTGTTTTAATGTTTTTTTTTTCTTAAGATGTTTAGTATATGAATGAGTAGACGCAGAAGGTTGACCCACTTAAAAAAGTTTACTCAGCTGGGACCCCGAAGTCTATAAAGCTTGAAATTAGCAAATATCCTTGAGGGAAATTTCACATTCTCATTCATTGTGGAACTTCAGTAATAAAGCCTCACATAGGTTAATTTCTTGGCAAATATATCTAAATAAAATACAAACCAGCGGCCCTAAAAAATGTGGCCACGGTTTCCATTACAGTTTCCATTAAATTCTAAATTTGGATCATGCCCTCCCACTGTAGATTGGTGTCATGTGTTAGCAACAGCCTGCCAACTAGAGGCAGGGTGAAGGGGTGAAAGGGCAGAGGATGATCCGGGCCACTTTCTCTCTTAATTTTACCTTGTTCTGATATGGTCATGAGAGAGGGTGACCCATACACAATGCAAAAATAGAAATATGAGTATGGCCCCCTTGTGTCATAACTGTATCCTGTTCTCTCTTCACTGTACATGCTTCCTCTGAGTCACTGTTCAATACGTGTCATACCACTCATGCTGATGATACAGATCCACTTTTCTGCAAAACCCAATAACTTGAACCAATTGTCCTCCATTCATGATTGTTTAGCAATCCAAAGATTGGATGCCTCAATTTTCTCCACCTAAATGCTGATGAAACAAATTATTTTAATTGGACCTGATAACGTTGTCACCGCAGCTGGTCAGTTCACTGGTCGATTTACGTCCATCATGACCAATCATATTAGTAAGCTTCTAAGAAGTCCAGCACTGCTTTCTTCATATCTTATCTTCTTAGGATCTTGAACTGTTAACTCGTTCTTTCATTTTCTCTTAGTTAGATTATTGGAATTCCCTCTACACATGCCTCAGTCTTCAAATCTCTGCCTTTTATCTGTCCCTCGCTCAAACTGCAAAACAAAAGGTGATTGCGCCTTTGAAGTCTTAGCCCCAACTCTCTGGAATCTTCATCCCTAATCAATCACATTTGCTGAATCTTTGCACAGTTTTAAGCAGCTTTAAAAACCCATCTTTGTAGGCAAGCCTTTTTATAAGTCTTGTGTTTTTATTGCAGTTAACTTTTCTTTATTACTTCATTTTGATTTTCATGTGTGTGAAGCCCCTTTGTAACTATGTTTTAAAAAGAGCTATATAAATAAAGCTTTACTTACATATTTGTGTTCAGGAGGACAGTAAAGTAATGGATACATTTTAGAAATGTCCAGCTTCTGTCACTTCAAGAAAGACCAGACCTACTGAAAAAAAGAAGGAAAAGAAGAGACCAAGCCTGAACATTGACAGTTCCAGCATTACTATGTCTTGTATGGATTCACATGTGCAGCCACAGATCCAACACAGCTGCACACAAACTGTTTTCTCAGCTGTGAAATACAATTCTCGTGAAGGCCACCCCATCTATAGAGGGAGTATGATAAAAGGGAAATAGTGCAATAGTGAACAAACGAAACAAAAATCAAAGAAATAGTCACACTGATGGCAATTATGTTCTACAGAATTACATTATTAGCGGTGCAAAAAAATATGATAAAATTATATATACAAGCGTCTGTTGTGCAGAGATGAGAGGCAAATTGTGGGGCAGGCAAGAGTGATCCAAGGTAAGCACTGAAGGCATGAGAGAAGAGTGAATCTTGAGACAACAGCAAATCCAAACAAACGTGAGCCAAAAGATTGCGAGTGCTCGGGTTAGACCGAAGTCTACCATGTGAGCGTCAGTAACGATTTGGCAAGAGTCACTGGAGATCTGAGGTACATGTGCTGCAGGTTGATGAGGCAGATGAGAGACGTGTGTGTGTACCGAGATGACAGTCAAGTGTGCAGACAGGTGATCAGCCAAGTCACACCCACACAGGAGACAGAAGAACAAACGGGGAAACACCACCGGAAAACCCCATAAGCATCTTATTCAAGTATTGTGCACAAATAAAAAATAAAATGGTAGCATATTATTCCCATTCAATACATGATTTTGTCAACTTAAAACATCAGAAATCATGTGCTGATTTTATTAACCACTTCTCTGGTCTGTAATTCTTTATGTATCTTGTTTTTTTTTTCCAAATCCTCCCAGCACTTACAAGATAAATTTGTTATTCCCTTACGGAAGCAGAAATGTTACATTTTTCAAGGATATCCTGGGGGAAAAACACTGCAGAGTCCCCCCCAAAGTCAAATAAAAAATATAAGTGTGTAATAAGTACAAGTTGAACTAGTATGCAGATTCCACTTTTGACCTTTTTCTGTTGCTGTTGTATTAAAATTGTGTGCAATTATGCAACACAAACTCACAATTCTGGTTGTGCATGCTCTGGATCATATTAAAATGTTTAACTGGCCATATTAAATTAATCTTGTACATCTGTTTGGCGCAAACAAGAGGAAGAAGAACGTAAGAAAATGAAGAGAAGTCTTTCTCTTCCACCATTGTACTGGAGTAATTGCCAGGGGAATGCACTGGAGTCGTGTCAAACTGTTGAAGCTGGAAACAATCTATTTTTCCAGGAACCTGGATTCTGGGTCAAAACACCATAAAGGAAACAAGATGCTGATTCCCTCATGTCTCACATTGACAGGGAGTTATCTTTAAAAAAAAAAACTAAAACCTGTCCATTTTGACCTCATGGGATATGACACAACATAAAATTCATGTTGTGTAAATCCTAGCTTGAGACACCATGCCTTACTTGAAAACATTAACTTAATATGACCCCATGGTGGACCAAACCCAACCTGCAAATTCCTGATGTGAGTGCGTGCGTGCGTTTTGTTCCCCCAAGGACTTACTTTAACAGCAACGTCAGGATTTCAATGCAAAAGAACAAAGACACGGGGAGGACGTTTTTTCACCTTTACAAATAAAAACACCTTTAATGGAGAGAACAGTTGACATGCAGGAAGAGGGTTTTGTGTACAGTGAGCAGTCCCCTGGAGGCAAGATACACAAACACACATGCATGTACACACAAACCCACAAAAAGTAGCGGTAGGGCATAACCTCAGGATATTACCATAGCTCGAGGTTCCTGTCATGCTCACTTGTGCTGAATTACACGTCTTGTTTGTGTTCCTATGTATGTATGTGTGTGTGTGTGTGTAGCTTTATCAGTGTGCATTATTTACCCCCCCTGGATTTCCCAGAGGACAAAAAACCGGATAGCTGTAAACAATATCTGGATTTCCAACCACTTGCTGCCATATTGCTTAGATCTGGTTACATGTGATGTGGAACTCCTCCCTCTGTGGGTGAGCCAGACGTTACTTTAGGACAAGTGGGTCTTAGCACCTGATTTTTGTTTGCTGCACTTCTGGACCCATTTTGATTTTTTAAACTTGATAGGAGGTCTTAATGTGTTTCTAGTGATAGAGACAGTAAGGTAAACTTCCCTTAATTTAAATTGAAGATGGTTTCTATAATAAGCGGTTGTTGGGAGAGATTACAAGGCGATTAAAAGGTACACAACTGGCAGTCTGCCACTCCGGCTGTTGTTAGCCACTTCCCTTTTTGCACTGGGCTGATAGCTGCAGAGTGTGTGACTGTAGATGTGTGTTTAAGCCGTGTGGCTGTGTCAGCTGTGTTTATGTGATCTATGCTTCTTGTGTTTCTTCTTCTTTTTGTCCTCTCTGTCGGGAGAGTGGTCGTGCCGCCTCCCCTTGGATTTGCATTCGCTACTGCTGCTGCTGTCGCTCTCTGACTCCTTCCTCTCCCTCTTCCTCTTCTTCTTCATTTTCTTCTCCTAGGAAATAAACATACAAGAAGAGAAATTGTTTTGTGTGGCAATAAAAGGAACTTGAACAATAACAATGCAGAAAAACAAATAAAGCAGACAGCAGTTTCAGCCCTAAATCTTTCATTATATCGACACAAAACCATACTGTCTTCTCTTTTTATCTCTCTATTTAAGCAACCATAGACATAAACTGTCACTCAGACACATGTGGGTTGTTGCATCAGATGACTCATAGCTGACAGACACAAAAAGAAAGATGGAGGAGAGCTGGGGGGGAAGGAAGTGAGAGCCATGTGGGACATTAACAGTTATATAGTCACCTTCTTTTTCTTCTTCTTTTTGTCTGAGTCTTGCTGTGGTGCAACTGTGGAGGTCTGCTGCTGTGGCTCTTCATTGTCCTCTTCAGGCAAAAGAGCGTACTGCAAGCCCGGAGCAGAGAAACAGTCCTTTGTAAAGTGTCCTGAAAAGAGTAATGATTTATTAAAATTGTGGCACAAATTTTATAGTGATTTCAAGCCAATTTCCCAATAGAAAGTTGTAAAAAACAAATGCAGTCCCTTTTGATTATTGGTCTTTTAAGAAATGACTTGTCATACCCTTGCAGCCGCACTTTGAGCATGTTGTGTTGAGTACAGCCTCCAGTGTGATTCTGTTTCCTGTGTGATCTCTAAACTGCTTACGTCGCCTCGCATCCTGCCTACAATCACACACACAGATGATTATAACACACACCTGTGCATGCGCACACACACACACACACACACACGACTAAATAAAACCGTAAGCACTTACTCTGCCATAACATTGTTTGGGTCCAAGTCCCGCCCTGTTCCCTGATTGACAGCTTTCATTGAGAAGGACAACTTCACTTTGTCATCTCGAATCTGAGAGACGGGGGACAGAGATGCAGTCATCCCGCTGACGTTACTGGCACGGCACGGTGTGTGTGTGTGTGTGTGTGTGTGAGTGTGTGTGTCGTTACCTCTCTCCCAATGACTTTAATCCACACCTTTTCTCCCACATCGACAATCTCTGAGGCATTCTCAACCCGTGTGGCTGACATCTCACTCACATGTACCAGTCCTGTATGTGTCAGCGAAAAAATATAGATATCAATTTAAATAAAATGCCGAACAGAAATTGCCTTAACGGGATTCAGACACACAAATATGTCTTGGTTTTGCTGACAATTAAATATTAATTTCCTCAAGACTCAAAGGGGTGCTGAGTTTATACCAAAAAACTTTGCTCAGTTCGCCCTCCAGTGGTGAAAATGAGCAAATGTAAATGTAGATATGATACATCCCACTTCACATCTGTTCCACTTCTTAACAACCCTGCCCTACCCCAAACCCCTCCTATACTTCTCTACATGCACACTATCTTAGATTCATTTTACTAGGAAGTCATAGCGACTAGAAAAAACACAAACTGGATTGAAAACTAATTTTTACAGTGATTGTGCAAACACATAAAAAATATGTCAACATAGTTAAAACATGGGCGTGCCGTGCACTGTAGTATTTACTCCTCCACTCCTCATCTGTTATATGCCGTGTCACGCCTTCAAATTGCAGGATGCTGGTTACCTTACTGCCCCTTAAACTAAAAAAACAAACAAAACAAAAATCAGAGATGGAATTATGTGGAAATGTTGAAAGCAGTTGTCTAGAAGCATCACGTAGCTTAGATGCCTTGCAGTCTCTTCTCCCAAGTCTGGCTGAGACAGCACTGTCGCAGACTGACAGACATGCACTTTGGGAATGAGGACTTCCTCTTGGTTCCTGCAACATCTGCACTCACCCTGCAATGCTTTTGGCTCTGGCCAAAGTCCCATCTCTGACACAGTGGTTTTATCTGGCAGTGGATGCAGCTGTTGACTTAGCATCTTTCTGCTACTGTACGTTTTCTTATAATTGTCCATGTTACTGTAGGATTAACTGTTTGCACCCATTGCAAGCTCTACAATATTTTCTTCTGCTACTTACTATTCTGTATTTTCCAGTGTTTTGGTGCATTCTTTTACTGCACTATTTATTCATATTATTGTTCATTGTTCATATTCATTGCACGCTGTTTGCATCTGTGACTGTTTTCCTTCCGAATAATTAAATCTTGCAATAAAAGTTTATACAGATAAATGAGCTTCACTTTTTACCAACCTTCCTTCTTGTATCCTGGCAGTCTGACAAAGGCTCCATAGGTCTGCAGAGAGACCACTTCTCCCTTGGAGATGCTGAACAATGGCGGTAGACCCTCCAGTCCAGCCGGCTCTGGTGCTGGGCCATCACTGTCAGACATGGTCACAGTGGTGGTGGACCACAGATAAGTGGATCTAGAAGATGGATAATGAAACATATTTCATCACTTGTCATATAAAAATAGAAGACAATGTCCTTTTTTTGAGATTGACATTGAAGGTTGCTTTTTTCCACAGGAAATCTTGTCAATGAATCCAAAAGTCAAGTGTTTGGGGGCAAGAGTTACTGAAAATACACAAAACACAAGAGTCTACTTTAAGTCTCTATACAGTCTATATTTTAACAGAATACATTCTATAAACAGGTTTATTTGTACTTCAAGCAGTGTAATAGGGGCACAGCACTTCGTTTTGAAGTCTTCACATGTGTACAAGTCACCTGTAATATTGCTAAAACTGTGCAAAAAAGGATTTGGGTTAAATATCTTAATCATTAGGATAAAAATAAACACATATTTTAGTAATATTGATAGTTGCCAGAACCCTCAAAAAAGATGTTCTACTTTTCTAAAATACCAGAGCACAATGTCTCTGAACTGATTTCTGTCATTTTTATTTAGGCATTTTCTATGTTTTTGTTTTGAATTTAAACAAATGGTACATTTTCAGTGGTTAGTACAAATACATTCCTCCCTCTGCATCACTTTTAGAATCACTTTTAACGGCGAAGTATTTCGATCTCTTTTTGCTCAGATGCTGCCGAGTCATCTCGCATAAGGATCCAAATGTAGCTAGTTCCCGTGACTTTATTTATCATGAGATGCAGAGTACAAATGTTTAGGCTTTATATCTGCTGTACCAGAGTAGCTTACTGTAGTTTAAATAGTAGCAGTGAGGCTAACGTTAGCTAGCTGGATTACAACATTGTCTCCTACCAAGCTAGCCTGGTTCACTCGATAAAAACACATACACGGGATAATTGGCCCGTGTGTGAAGTATAAATATAAACCTATAAAATGATAGACAGTGCTCAATAAAGCGCTAATTCGGGATAATGTGAATAAAAATAAAATACGGCTACCTTTCTTTTTAGCAAAGCTTCAGTTGATCCGGTGCAAATGAGTTTAACAACAAGCCGTGTAACCAATCATCGCAGTCGGTGCAAACCTCGACCAATCAGACGCCTCATGGCCAGCGGAAGTACTCCTTCTCTGTTCTTCGTTGGTGCTACGTCGCTCGATGTCCCTCCGTGAAGGACGTCCATTCATTTTTGTAAAGTCTAGCATTAAAATTCAACGCTTTCGCTGTTCGTTGTTGACTAACTCGAGATGATTGAACCCAAGAAGAGAGTGGCGGACATGGCGGTGGTTCCTACCGCCGTGAAGCGGCCCAGGACGGAGCTGGTGGCGGCGGCTCAGTCTCAGCAACTCGTGGCTATGGTGCGGAGAATACTATACGCCGGAACGTTATCTTGTATACTGGTGGCTAGAAAAGTACTCATAGCTATTTTCTAGAGGCGAGCAAAACATTTACACCAGCATTAGCAACTGCGCATTTACTCAACGTGTTCTAAAGTGTGCTAATTTGACTAGAAATTGTGTGTGTGTGCTCAAACTGGGCTCGGTTGCCAGCTAAACGGATAAGCAGGAAAAGTAAATACAATTGTATTAGCTCAAAAGGCAGGAAATACTGTTACTTAATTTACATTCAGCCATGCTCAGCTAGTTCTGGGAAATGCATCGATACTCAGATTTGAGTGTCTATCATTACGTGGTGCGGCACGTTATTTACCCCGCCAGATTTCTGTCTCGGAAAATGCAGTTTTGTTGAAATTGTTTTAGGGAGTCTGTTTTATGATCACTTTGCATTCTGTGGCCTTTTCACATTACGTTCCATTTCTGATGTATGCAATTCTTGAAAATGCTGCCTTAAAATGATAAATGTTTGACCACTTATTATCATGCAGTCCACTGAGATGAACAGAATCTGGACTTACCTGAGTGGATTTTAGTCAACACAACATAGCCCAGCAGATTCTGGATCCTCATATTTAACAGCTAAAGAATCTTATGATGAATGGCCGATATTTGTTTTCTAACACTTGTCAGTGCTCTCCCCTGGACAAGCTATGTAAAGACGACACTGTTTCTAACATCAAAGGTATCTGAACTGCAATTTCTTGTTACTGATTGGTCGACGTGTGCTGATACCCATAACCAATATAGGGCTGTCATGCTCTCATGCTGAAAGGTTTTCTTGTTCCTGTTCTACAGCATGTGTCTGTCTATACAACAGTTCACCCAGCCCTAACCTCAGAGTCGGACAGCCACGATGTTTGACCTTTCACGTGTCTCCCATAGGGCCCCCCGCGCAGCTCCAGCCTGCAGGCTCCCATTATGCTGATGTCCGGCCACGAGGGTGAGGTCTACTGCTGCAAGTTCCACCCCAACGGAGCCACGCTGGCCTCCTCTGGATTTGACAGGCTCATATGTAAGATATTAACAGTTAAAGCAGTGCAAACAGAAGAAAAATCCTTCAGTTCCCACATCCTTGTTAAAATGTACTGGTACTCCCAGTTACTGCGGGTAACTTTGTTGTACACTGTGTTTCTTTGCTGCAGTGATGTGGAATGTATATGGAGATTGTGATAATTACGCCACTCTGAAGGGCCATAGTGGAGCAGTCATGGAGCTGCACTACAACACAGATGGCAGGTATGAACACTCATTGCTGAAGTAAACGCGGACAGACAAACAGTCCAATATATCCAATGGAATAATAAGCTGTATTTACAGTTGTGAGTGAACAAACAGAAGGAAAATGGAGAGTTAGTAGGTATGGATACATTTTTGGATAAAAATCTCATGTTGTCTAGTTTAGTTTGTCTTGAACACCTAGAATATGGTAGTTGGTTTCTTCTTGATCCAATAAGTCAAAACGTTAAACACTTGTATTCATGTACTTTGGTGTTGCGCTTGTCAAAACATTGAATTTATGGTTGAGTGAGTATGTTTTACTTAATAATTAATATTGATTTAATAATTAACATTATCAGCTAACCACCACTCATATTGATCTAAACCAAAGTACAAAGCTAACGTTACTGTTAATTTGAGTTTCTGTAACCGATGGAGAGCAACACACATGTCGCATTTGTTAAAGGTTACTAGCCGGCTGAGATAATCGGCAAGAGATGTGTGAAACTCATGCTTCTTCACCCATGGGTTAATCCAGCAGGTTGATAATGTGTCTAAAAAGGATTGATCAACTGTGTTTCCCTGCTGTGTATTTCAGCATGCTGTTTTCGGCGAGCACAGACAAGACTGTAGGTGTGTGGGACAGTGAAACAGGTGAGAGGATCAAGCGCCTGAAGGGCCACACCTCCTTCGTTAACACCTGCTACCCGGCCCGCCGAGGGCCCCAGCTCGTCTGCACCGGCAGCGATGACGGGACAGTCAAGGTGAGATTTCCCGCTGGCAATTATTTTAAATAAATTAATATACCTGTGTAGATATTGAATGAAATTGTATATTAATTTTTTTTCCCTAGATCATTGGGTTCAATTGTTGGGAGATGTAACCCCAACACACTCACTGGTCTCAGTAATAGACCATCTTTAGAAAAAATGATTATGTTGTTGCTAATTAATCTCAAATACTCCAGTTCCTGGTGAGGCTTTTGTTTATCTTTCTCTGTGTTTGTCACCGTGGTAGCTGTGGGACATTCGTAAGAAAGGGGCGATCCACACGTTCCAGAACACCTACCAGGTGCTGGCCGCGACATTCAACGACACCAGTGATCAGATCCTGTCAGGAGGCATCGACAATGACATCAAGGTACCAGGCTCCCACGTGCATAGAAAATGCTCAAAAATCCTCAAAATTGTATTAAACGATATCATGATCAGGTCTGAGAAATTCAAATAAGCTGTTTAGTATTCATACTTTTGATGTTACTCTATAACAATAAATTGACAATAGTAATTTCCTTGCAGCATTTTTTGGAGGTGCTGGGGAATGATTCTACCGAACATATCAGCATGGACAAAATTAGATTGTTCAGTGGCCGCTGTTGCTGGTAACTCAAAAGTGTTGAGTTTATCGTCCAGCTCTACTGGCAAATAATGACCATAGAAAGCCTGCAACCTACTGTGGAGAAGTCATGGACATTGATTGATAGAATTGAATATGAACTCTATGAAATCAATATTATACCCTAGAGCTTTTTGGCACCGCTCTCTTTATTCATTAATTTGGCAGGGGAGAGACCCACAGATGTCCAAGATAGCGTGTCCTGTGTGGTGCCTGAAATTACAAAGCTTTTACATTTCAACCATGGGCAGTCTGTGGTTTAGATGGGAATATATCAGGAGCATGTATATCCAACTAGTAAGCTTGGCTGAGCTGGGAAGTCAGAAAGTACCCAGAACAGATAATGTTTGTTGTTATTTTTTCCCCCTGGATATAGCTGCTAACTGGATACCACGTTCAAATCAAATTTAACTTTATCCTCACTAAATAAATAAGTTAGAATACCACCTCTAATCCACTGAAACACAACAAAGTATCATAGTTATGGCCATAGAAGTAATAAAAAGTATTAATAAGTTGTGTTGTGGATTTCTTTGTTGAATCTGTCAAATATGGTTACATTTTGCCATCACAGTTGAAAGACCAGTTAGTCATAAACAGCGCAACAGTACATGTTACAAGAATTGCTGCAGATAATAAATGCTGTGATAGTGGCAGGGACAAAGTTTTGCTCACTTCTGGTGAAGGTCATGAGTTCAGTTATTTAAGATGCAGTGTATTGCATTTAAGATTATGTCATCTCAAAGCCACAAACTAATATCTGTAGTTGGTGAAACACATTGCATTTTTCATTTCGGTATGAGCAAAATAAGGTGGTTAAACACCGTATTTAGCTCATTGTTGGCGTGCTGTGAAACTTCCTCCCTCAGGTGCTGCTACTTTATAATGATGTTTTAGGAAACACACTGGTCTTTTATGCTTCTTTCTGTTACCTACTTCTTCTGCACACCCTGCTGCAGGCTCCTTTGAGAGTTTGTAGTTGACGTGTCATGTTGTGGTGTGTTTGTGTGCTGTAGGAATGTGAGATTTTTGTTTTCTTTTTTCTCCCAACTGCAGTCATGACAAATGGCTCTCGGCCTGTGGATATTGCTACAGATCTGACAATGACATATAGGCCTATATACTGAATGGTCTTTTGTATAAACCCTGTGAAAGCTGTTTTTTGTGTTGCACAGGTGTGGGACCTGAGGCAGAACAAGTTGATCTACAATATGCACGGCCATGGTGACTCAGTAACTGGACTCAGCCTGAGCTCCGAGGGATCATACCTTCTCTCAAACTCCATGGACAACACAGGTAGGATGCTTTTGTGTATGTTTACATTATAAGAAATTCATTTTCTCAGGATTAGAGTTTTTCATGGCTGAATCCTTCATATGTCTGTGTAGTGCGTATTTGGGATGTTCGACCATTTGCACCCAAGGAGAGATGTGTGAAGATTTTCCAGGGCAACGTTCACAACTTTGAAAAGGTAACGTGAATAACTCTTTTTGTAGCCTATGGCATATGTGCTCTGCTTCAACTTGCAGCACCGATTCTACTTTCCACTGTTGATACCACCCAGGGTGAGGGATCGGGTATATATCGGGATTGTATTGGGAAAATACTGGAAAGGAACAAATTATTTTTCCCACCTAGCGGAATCCTGGACCACTGAGTCACAAACATAATTTGAGACTTAAGATTCAAAGATGCTCTTTTCCTAAAGGGGCATCAAAACATATCACTTTCTGACAATAAACAACACTTGGACACTCTGTAACGTAACACCTGCCGTCCCGCTGGCTGTTTTTTACGCCTGTTGTCGACCATGGGTCACATGGCATCGCCTTTCACCCTCTCCTGCCTCTCCCATCACTCTCTGCTGTCCTTTGCAATAAAGAAAAGTTCATCTTGCAACTGTAACAGTAGCTCACATGTGGAAATGTTGTCATTTTGTTGACGCACTTCATCTGTTTTTATCTTTCAGAATTTGCTGAGGTGCTCCTGGTCTACTGACGGCAGTAAGATAGCTGCAGGCTCAGCTGACAGGTGAGAGGCAATGGAACACACACTTACATACTTTAGCACACACTTAAGCTAAAGGTTTATCTAGTTAGGGATTTCCTAGATGTTATCTAGTTTTGTTACTGTGATTATAAAATATTTTCATCATAGCTTTTATTGAGAGAAAAGATACCGTCCTTGACTAAAGTCCCACACATTCTTTAACATTCTGTCATCTTGCATTGCTTTATTTTTAAAGAAAAGAAGCGGGTTAAAAAAGAAATAACGCCAGGGTATAAACAAAGGTTTCTGTAAAATAAGTGAGTATAGAAATAATGTAGAAAATGTAATTGAGTTATTAAAAAAAATAAATGTGCATATTCTTAGATACCTGCATACACATATCAACATATGAACAAATATACAATTATCCCTATATACACATACACGCTCGTACAATATATACACATGTTCATCATAACCTCATTTGTTGACTCAAATACAGTATATACATATTTTAAGAGGTTGTGCATTAAAATCACCTAGTTTCTGTCCTGACTTACAAAACTATAATACTTTAATTAAAGGGCATTATTACAGATGTCCATCTTTCTAATCAAGTCTCCATTTTAACTTGCAAGCTAGCTGTAATGTTCCCTATGCAATTGACCTCTTACCTCTCTTATGTTCTGTCCACCAACAACAGCGTAACTTGAAATAAATACACCACACAAAATGTATCGTAACAGAAATACCACAGTCCTTCAGTCTTGTATGTCTCCGCTTTGCATCGTCTCACATCAGGAGTCATTCTTGCTATTAACTTCTCTGTGTTTATAGATTTGTGTATATCTGGGACACCACATCACGCAGAATCCTGTACAAGCTGCCGGGCCACGCCGGCTCTGTCAACGAAGTGGCCTTTCACCCGGAGGAGCCTATAGGTGAGCCAAACCAACTGCGTTAGCCTCAGAGTGCACGCTGTAATACAGGTTAGAAGAATGGAATAGAGATATTTTGAAGACTTGAGGAACAGGTTTGTTGCTTTAGCACGAGCATAGAGCCAGGGCATCTGGAGGGAAGATCGATTTCATGTTTGTGTGGTTTTGCCAGAAGATAAAGATTGTAGTTCTCGCCCAACACTTTTCTTATCTGTCTGTTAGATTTAATTTGACAGTACTGGTTAGGTCACCTGAGGTTTGTGACTGACAATAAGAGTTTAATCAACTTTTTCTCTGTGTCCCTCTACACAGTGCTGTCTGGTGCCAGTGATAAACGGCTCTACATGGGAGAAATTCAGTAGGGTCTGTGTGTGTGTGCACATGTGTAAACTTGGATGTGTGTGTGTGTGTGTCCTGCAAGCGAGGGTCCTGCCTTAAATGTGCATGGGTGGTGTTTGAGAGCAGGTTAGGACTCTCTGTAATTTCATGTGCTTCATCTTGTCACAGAACAACCTCAGGATGTGTGTTTGAAGTTTTATTATGCTCAGTCACAACAACCTCCACAAGGACTTGTTTTTTTTATCCCTGATTTGTTTCTTTTTAATAAACATGAGTATTCTGTAAAAAGCGTGTCAGATTATTTTGTCAGTATGAGGCTTTCCCGTGTTTGTAGTAGTTTTACATGCAACCTGCTGCTGGTTTTATCCAACAAACCTGTGTGATCTCTCCTATGCACAGATAACACGTGTTATTTTATATCATTCATCCAATGCTACTTTCTGACATTGTACCTCTGACTCCACTACATTTTTTAACAGTGGTGTTAACTAGTTACTTTGAGTGAGGGTTTACAACATGTACAGTGAGATTTGGAAAACAAAACATTGTCGGTGTTAAGCAGCAGTATATGGAGTACTTCTTATAGGTTAACACATTAATATTGCCATGAAGTTTTGATATGAGCACTGAGGCACTATGTAAGGAGGACAACCGACTGTATTTTCTGTGGAGGTTTATGGTGTTGTTTTACAGATCTGGAATTTAAATGAGCTAAATAGGAATCAACAGATCAAAACTGTCGAGGCGGCGAAAGCACTGGTGAGCAGTAGCCTTAGTTTTTAAATTCTTTACACAAATGAAAAGGAAAGCAAAACTCATCTTAGGCAATCTGGATCATCCACTAATGGAAAAGGAAAATGAATAATATGTGCGTTTAATTAAATATACCATAAAGTGTCTCAGTTCCCTACACAACCTACCTAACCCTTTATCTTATCCTGCACTTAATGTTATCCTTATAAAATAAAGCAAGTCAAGAAGCATAAATAGAAAATTGACAATATGAAAAAATAGTTTACATACTTTAAAAATCTTACATTGACTTATTAATTATGTTTTTGTTTTGTATACGCTTGCATTTTACTGAAAGTAGCCGATGTCTATACATTTATTTCTATAAAAGTATAATAAAGATGTGTCTGTTTTTCCTCCACGGCCACTTTCAGTGTAATAACCCTGTTCGACAAGAAATGCAGTTAGAGTGTAAAGTGAATGAGGAACAGCAGAGACGGGCCATGATGACATTACACAGCGCGCAATGAACATGCTTCAACTGCTGAACCACTTTTTTTCTATTTCGAGAAACATTTAAAGTCCGTGTAAGATGGGTTTGTAGTAAACTGGATGTGTGTAATGGTTTTGTTGCAGTGCGGCCTCGCGATAACCCCCATTATCTGCCTTTTCATCGGTGACGGCTGACTTGATTTATGCGGAGCTCACTTTGTTACTCGCGGTAAGTGGCTGAGATTAAACAAGGCTGTTAATTGTCTTCTTCCTGCTCCGAATGGCCGCAGGCTGCGGAGCCGAGGAGCCGAGGGGCCGAGGAGCCGAGCAGCCGAGGGGCCGAGGAGCCGAGCGGCCGAGGAGCCGAGCGGCTCTCTCCCCGCTCTGCGTCCACACGCGCGGGTGGAAGTGGGAGGCGATTTACAGACTTTATGATTTTCGGCTGTCTGCGCCTCCTCCGCCGCCGCGAGCCCCCCGTTTCTTTTGTGTTCCTTCCGAACGCCTCGCGGGGCTGCTGCTCGGCCGCGCGCACGCACGCACGCGGGTCTGCAGAATCCATGCAGCGCCTCCTCGAGGGGGTCGCGGTGACTGAGAGCCCCCACCCCCCTCGCCTCTGTCTCCCCCCCCCGGCTCCTCCTGCGCCCGCCCCGGCACCGATTGTTGACAAAAGACGCTGCGAGACGGAGCAAAGGAGCCCGGAGCCCGGTACTGGTGAGCAGATCCGCCCGTTAACTTGACTTCTTCAAACAGTTAGAAGAGGAGAAGATCAGGACGACCGGGGGGGGACTCTACCGTTCCTTAAAACCGTGAGTCACAACGGGCTGCTTTGTGTCCGTAGCGGACTGCATGTAGCCAAACGTTAGCCGTAGTAACGCTGCGGGCTCGGTCCCCTCCTCCCAGCCGCCCCCGTGTGATTCGGTATCATATGATGCTCATTTCTGTCCACATCCCGGGGCAGACTGTGACAGCTTCCCGCTTCTCTTTGTGCCTTTGTGTGTCCCCTCTCCGGAAGGTGTGGCCGAGGTGATTCGGTTGTCGGTGGTGGTCGGACCGCAGCAGGCCGGCGTGAAGTGGACCCCCGCCCCCTCCTCTCTCCTTCCTGAAAACCACCCGTGATTGGTATTTACCGTCAAAACCAGCGGCCAAGATGGGTCACCAGCTGTGAGTGGAAGCGCCAGACCAGCGTGTCGGGAGGAGGCGGCCGCCTTGGGCAGGTTTATTCAGCCGGGAATGGTGTGAGCTGAAACGGCCAGACAGTCTGGATCTGACCGGGGACCCGTCATTCCCCCGGAGCCTCCGCGGCTCCAAGCCGCGTCCTGAGCCCTCCAAGATGGGGAAGTGCGACGGAAGATGCACGCTGCTGGTGATATGTTCACTGGAGTTGGTGAGTGTGTGTGTGTGTGTGTGTGTGTGCACGACCAAAGCTGCACCTTTCACTCACCATAAAGATATAATTAAAGAAGCGTGCTACAGACACCACATTGTAATCAGGCATTTGTGTCCAGCCTCTCTGCTCTGTACAGTCACAGACACAACAAAACGCTTTGAGCTGCAGCTGCTGGGGGGCCATGACACATTACACACCCTGTGTGTGTCTTTGAAGCAGAGGGTGCAGGGCAGGGGGGCCCTTATTGCCGGGGTGGTCTGTAATATGTCTGTAGAGAGAGAAAGAGAGAGAGAGAGAGAGAGAGAGAGAGGGGTGATAGCCCCATTCTGGTATAAACCATGTGAGCGTTAAGCACAAGAGGGACAGGCAGGCCCCTGTTCACCATCTGGTCTCCATTCTGGAGTTAAAGTTAGCTGTTCCTACAAATAGCTTGAGACTATCCCACTAAAATGTAATAAGTGTGTAATATGAGATGGTATCAGCTACTCCTGTAGTGAGCATGATGCAGGCATGGACAGCAGCATGGTGAGGGCTAGCAACCCAGGCTATTGTTTGCAGGGCTGATGAGTTGATGTGTGGCAGGGGGATTCGGCCCATAGATTCTCATTAGTTTGGGGGAGCTTTTGGGGGATGCTCCTCTTTTACAGTCACTGGACTGGCTGGTGCTCCAGGCAGTTACCATGGAAACAACTGCGGCAGACCTGTGTATGTGTGTCCCTGTCGCTCTCTGTGTGACTGTGTATATTTTTGTGCGTGCGTGTGTGTGTGTTGTTTTTCTGTGTGTTGTATTTGCATCATCAGATGTGGGTGTGTTTGTGTGCTTGTGTCTTTTTCCCTAATGCGTGCGCGTGTGTGTGTGTGTGTGTGTGTGTGTGTGTGTGTGTGTGTGTGTGTGTGTGTGTGTATATATGACCCCCTCCCCCCTGTCCCCTAGGTGGCAGCCCTCCAGAGGCAGGTGTTTGATTTTCTGGGCTACCAATGGGCTCCCATCCTGGCCAACTTCCTGCACATTATGGCCGTCATCCTGGGCATGTTCGGCGCCGTGCAGTTTCGCTTCAGATACCTCATCTTTGTGAGTATTCCCCTCACCAGCTCATGTTTACTTGGATGGATCCTGAGCCCGTGTGTGCAGTATCATTCAGAAACTGATCTCTGTGTCTGTTTGGCAGTATGCAGTGTGGCTGGTCCTTTGGGTGGGGTGGAACTCGTTCATTATCTGTTTCTACCTGGAGGTTGGAAACCTGTCACAGGTAAGTTCTGTATTTTTTTTCTTGTGGTTGTGTGTGATACCATAAACAACTCGAATATTTACTCTAACTTGAAACACTGTCTTCCTCTGACTTTAGTTGGATTAATTGCTTAGATGAGTTACATATAGATAATATATTAAGTAACTTCTTCGACGTCTGTCTGTTTGCAACGTCTCGTTACAGTCCTCATATATCTACATGCTGTTACCAGTTTACCATGTTAATTTGAATAATTTTAAGAGGCCTAAAGATGTAACATCATCCAGAAATTCATGAGAAAAAGCAAATATTTGAAAGAATGAGCCCAAACCTTTTTTCTGCTTTCTCATCCTTATAACTATCTTGCATTGCGACCCCTGAGATTTACTTAGTGACCCCTAGGTTGGGAATCCTTGGTTTGGATCATGTACCATGCAAAAATGTCGAGTATTCTCTGGTTCCAGCTTCTCAAATGTGAAAATTTGGAGCTTTTCATCATTGTAAATTGATGTCACCTTGGGTTCTGGGAAAATATGATGGGCATTTCTCAGTATTTTCTGAAATTTTGTGGACTAATCCGTTAATCCAATCGACTAAGGAATCAGAAATGAGAACAACTGATAATCGTATCCCTACTTTTATGCACGTGTGTGTGTTCAGGATAGGGACATTCTCATGACGTTCAACACATCCCTTCATCGTTCGTGGTGGATGGAGCATGGTCCTGGTTGCCTGGTAACGCCAGTGCTAGACTCTCACAAGGCCCCTGATGACCACCATGTCATCACTATCACCGGGTGTCTCCTTGACTACCAGTACATAGAGGTGTTGAGTTCAGCCATTCAGATCCTATTGGCTGTACGTATCTAACACACACACACACACACACACACACACACACACTCATACAAATAATCATACAAATAATCATACACTGTGTTTCTTTTACATCCATTTGGCTTTAGTGCACCATCACACGCACAAACACACAACTGAAATGTTATGTTAACATAACATTTTGCTTTTGACCCTGAACCTTCTGCTAAAACATTTTCTATGAAGCACAGGACAGGCACTATTAAGACACTCAGCCTACACAAGAAACAACAGTCACCTAATTTCTGACCATCTCTTCTCTAACAGCTCTTTGGCTTTGTGTACGCCTGCTACGTGAGCAAAGTCTTCCAGGATGACGAGGACAGCTGTGAGTGCTTTTGTCTTCTCCTAAAAGCTTGTCGATCCTCGTCTAGTGCCTTGTTCAGCCGATTAGGTTCACTTGTGTCATACTGTCAGGAGGGCCTCTGTGTAAGCGATCCCTCGCTTTGGATGTGAGCGCTGATAGCTCATTGTTCTCTCCTGCCTGAGTCATGCTGAGTAATTTCACCGCCGAGGTTTCCCTCTGGGTGATCTGAGCGCTCCATCTGTGGGGAGCATTAGAAATGTCTGCCGGAATATTCCCGCCATCAGAGTGTCCGTCTGTCCGCAGCTTGGCTGTGCCATCTGTGTGTGTGAATGGTTCTTCTCCTCTGTGTGCCTCTCGTCAGTGTTTCACTCTCGATCAACGGAGGAAATAAAGTCCCGTAGTCAGGATATGACATCATAAGCTTGATTTCCTGTGAAAGCAAGTGCCGTGCTGTAGCTGTGATGTTTTATCAGCATGCTATGTCATAATTACTGTATATGCATGTCATAACATACAGGTGATGATGACATAACAGTGGCATGCAGTATAATTAGTTTTTATACATTAATAATAGGTCCCGAGCAACACTGGATTTTTCAGGCCAATAATGTTATTCTCTATAGATTTGAGTCATGATGTATGGGCCTGTTTTAAATTTTTCTTTCCATAACACGAATAAAGCTTTTGGACAGGCATTCCTCAAATTTGTTCTTTTAAAGAATTGTGACCGACATATGTTCTGAGTGGAACCTTTAACAGTCAAAAAATGTACTTGCTGTGCTCTCTGGTGGACGAACTGTTTCTAACTGAACTCAAACTTCCCTTAAGCATTTAAGTTCTGCATTGTCCTTCTACATATTGGCCAGTATATACAGTTGCGATCAGAAGTTTACATACACTCATCATGGACATGAATGTCCTGGCAATATTGGGCTTTCAATCATGTCTTTGAACTGTTCTTTTTCTGGGGCAGAATGATGGTACAAGATACATCTTTAATAGAAGAAAACCCCAAGAATTTGGTGCACAAGTATTAATTCATTAATTGCTTTCTACAATCAATTTCCATAATTGTGAAAATCTTTCAGAACCTTTCAGCGCCACAGAATTAATAATCTAAGTGGCTGTATGTATATTTTTGACCCTGTGTTGATTGACATGACATTCATGTTCATCATGAGTGTATGTAAACTTCTGTTCACAACTGTACGCCTGATACCAATACATCTGCAAATGAAAGCAAATCATGATGATATTATACCTTGTTCAGAAAGAAAGAAATGATTTATAGGGATGTTAAGATATTAGATCTTTCCTCTGGAGAAAACAGTGGTCTATATCTCCACTGATGGACACAGTAAGGGACTGTTTTCTTTTTCAGCTGGCACCGCATAAGTTTGTTCCTCTGAATCGATTGAGTAAGATTAGAACAATGTATCAGTGACATACTGTAGAAGCAGTGAGAAAGATGATGTATCGGTGCGTCGTTGCAGATTCTGATGTCACAGTGGGGGCTATAAAGGTATACTGAACGCATTATGATACCATCTGATGCCTTAATAGATTTTCATGTCAAAATAGAATCTGAATTGAAATACAACGCTTAAAAAACAGATTTAAGGGAACGTGGAATGATGTCATCCCCTCTCTTTCTCTCTCTCTCTCTCTCTCCTGAAGTTGATTTCATCGGTGGTTTTGACTCGTATGGCTACCAGCCTCCTCAGAAGTCCTCTCATCTGCAACTGCAGCCTCTTTACACGTGAGTTACAAATATAACATCCTACAATTTTCCTCTAGTTTGTTCCCTTTTTTTTTGTTCTTATTCTTGAATATTTGTCTTTCAAGGGGTAGTCTAGCGGTTTATTGTTGCGCTTCTATAAGGTTTGGGCCCTCACAGATAAAAATTAATGCAGTAGAGGCCGAGATATTCTGACTTTTAGTCCCTAGTGTGGTTCAGGCTCCAGATATGCTGCATCCTACATTTCCCACTAAATCATCTTGATTTAGACCCCACACCTCCAGTTTGTAATGCATTAATCATGTTAAAAATGTGAATTTTCAAGCCCAAGCTGAGATAACGTTAATGACATTGTCTGGGTTATTTTATCAAACTTTGGAAAACTCCCTCCAGAGCCACAGAAGACATTATACAACTGTAACTAGTAATAACTTCATGTGTAAAATCGGTGGAGTGCCCCTTTCATGTGATTATATGAAAGTATAGTATACTGCAACATTGATGTTTCCCCTCTGCATCCCAGGGCTGGTTAACTGCTGGTAACGCCCCCCTCAGGCCAAACCCTGACGGTGTCACTGTGGACGGAAAGCGGTTGCCTTGATTACACTCACTCTGTGTGTCACAGTTTTCCTGAGGAATGGACTTACCCCAACCAGAGGGAGAGACGTCTGTGTGTGTGTGTGCATGTGTGTTTGTGTCTGAGAAAGAGAAATACAGCCCTGAATAGAATGTACAGAGCTCAGGGAAGAACCAGCATGCCAGGTGGTGTGATAAGATGAAGGGGAAAGGAGGAGGCAGGGGAGGGGAGATACAGGAGAACAAGAGCTGGGGACACCTCTGTCAAATCACCGAAGACACACTTCACTAAACTGCCAGCTCTCAGCACTCCCGCAAGTGTGCGTGTGTGTAATGTGTGATTGTGTAACTCCACAGGACTAGCTGGTGCTTTGTGGTTGCACCCTGGACGCTAACCACTTGGTGTCCCTGTGAATTTTTTTTGGGTGCTCGTGTGTGTGTTTGTGGGGGGTGGTTGTCACATAATAAAAAGAGGCACGGCTCGTACCTGTTGTCGTTTTAGAATGTGGTGATGTCAAACTAGAGCAGACTTGCGATTCCCATCCCCAAAGCCATCTTTCCTTCCTCCCATGCCGTTAAAACCACTGTTGACATTAACGCTTTTTACATTACAGCCCTGCCCTGCTGAGGTAGTAAAACAGAAAGGACGAAGCGCTTAACGGATCAGGCTGGCAATATTTTACACATTTTATTGTTGACCAAAACTAACAATGTTGTTATCCATCTCTCAATACTTTCCTTCCTGGAGATGTAAACCGTAACTGCAGTTGTTGGGCACTATTTTAAGCTGCACATGTGCTGCACTAGTAAGTATTTACGGCAGCAGGGTGGTGGTGTATGTGGGATCATCTCAAAATAAACAGTGCCTAATTTCATTACGATGAAGCAACATGTCACCCAGGGCAACGGTGGGGCATGCTGAAGTGTTTTTAAAAGTTTTGGAACAAAAACATTGGATTTTACAGAGGAATACGCTCTATCAGGATTGTTAGTGAGATTAATTCATTGTTGGTTTTGGTCTTTTCATGCAATTTGCTGACGATATGAAAAATATTCAACCTACCATCCAACCTTATCCTTTGAAGTTCTGGGTTCCTGCAAAAAATCAAGTCAAATGTCCATTGCCAGGATATTTTGCTTTTAGGAAAATAAATTCAGCGCACTGTACATGTAATGCTGGTGATTTGGGATGCAGATGGCTTTGGGATCAGGCATTAGTGTGTCTATGGGGGGGAGCAGTGGGGATACTGTGCATGTAAATAAGCAGCCAATGATTGTTTTATTGGTTCCATTTAGAAGCAGGGGGTTGCATTAGGGGGTGGGTAGGGCTCGGAGAGGGGTACATGTCAAAGTTTTTCTTCACACCTGTTTCTCCTCTTCTCTCTTTTTGGATACCCTCTTCTAACCCATCTGCAGCCAATTCTCGCTATCAGCTTCCTCACTAACCACATTCAAGGTGGTAAAAGAGACCTAAGAGGAAGATATATCACGAACACGCCTGGTGACATGCTCTGAGTAGTTTTTGTAGATGTAACTGGAGACTGGAAGAGGGAAGGAGGGAGACAGGTATGAGGTGAAGACCTTGAAGTTTGAAATAATAAAAATACACTTTCTACATTAAACCGGACTTCTGTTGTCGTCTTTAGACGCACATTTGTGACTAAAGGTTTAAAAAAACGAGTTATTTCATTCCCAGTTTTGATTACATTTATATTAATATCTGGGTAATGGGGCACAGAATTACATTTTTGCCAGATTGGTTTAGAGGATTATACAAATAATGCACTCTGACGAGCTGAGCTGACTATTGTATAATGAGGGCTTGATTTGCCAAAATAACGATGCATTTTATACACAGTCAAACATCACAGAAACACCTCTGATATTCATAGACTTATTTTATGCCTGCAGTGCTAAAGAGTTTCATTCGTTACAATTAGTTTTTTGCGTCTTTTTCTGCCAGCAAAAAATAAAGAAACCCCAATGAACATAACACAGTAAAAACTATTTAAAGAAATACAAAACAACACAATAAAACTGACCAATACAGAAAGAAAAACTAAAAAAGACAAGCTGGTGTGCGCGCGCGCGTGTGTGTGTGTGTGTGGAAGTGGGACAGTTTAGATTTGTGGCGCATTATTTTAAACATTGCGATTGTGTTTAAGGTGCAAAACAGATACACCTTGTTTATTGGTGGGCCTATACACGTCAGGCTATATAATACAGCCCTGTATGTTTAGAAGCCCATATGATGACCAAAGGTTTTTCTTAAAGGGCTGCCAGAGTCTTGCCGCATGACGTCATGCAGCATCGCGTCTCCTCCGGTCTGCAGCCTCGGTGCGTCGCCGCCGGCACGTTTACAACAAGCCAAGAGGGTACGTGTGTTATTTGGGCCACACGGCGTCCACTTCCAGTCCCGGGGCGTAACGGGGCGTCCAGTAGCCGAAACACTCGCTGGCCGTGTGGCGAAATAACGTTGCCATGGCTGCCAAGCAGGCCGTTACCGTAGAGACCCCGGCGTGTTGTGTATAGTCAACCCTACGCCCCCAAAAGTCGGAATCACGTAATCCCCATATAATAGTACTTACATTGTGTTTGAGGGCGTTTTCTACTGTAAGTGCCGCTGATTTGCTGTATTGCAGTAGGAATAATGTTTGTTTTGTAGTTTCCTTTGATTTTAGTGACGTCCTCCGTTACACTAATGGCTGTAAGGTATGTTTTGTTTTTTTTACACCACGAACAACTAATGTGGATCATGTCAAAACGAAATCCGTGATTTAATACACCCCACAAATACAAATAAGACATAAGACTATACACAGACATAACAAAGGGACCGGGCCGGTAGAGCCCTCCCCTCCCCTCCCCTCCCCTCCCTCCCGGTTGGCGCAATGAACCGCACGCTTTCTCTCATCCCTTCCCGTCATGCAGCGCTCTTGCCTGCTCCTCCGTCGAGCCGCCATGTTGTCGGATTGAAAGCCTGGGGTGTCAGAGAGAAACTGGGGCCGAAATCCGCGACCATCCACCCTCTCCGCCGGTGAGTATCGCCTCCTCTCCGGTCGCGGCAGCGGGAGACATTGCTTCTCCGCGCAGCGGTGCGGGTATTGTTGTTATGGCGGCTCGGACGCGGGCTAAACGGGGGTATTTCATGATGGTGGAGCGGCTGCCTCCCTTTCTGCTGCTTGCCTCTTTCCTCCCGTTGTGTCGGTTCTTCCGCTCCAGACGGCTCTCGGGCCTTTGTTAGCATCCGCGTCATGGGGACCTGTGGGGCTGCGAGACCGGCGAACAGGTAGAGACCGCGGGCGTTGGACTAATAACAAGACGCTGATGTTCGGTGGTTTAAAACACTTGTGTGGAGCCCGCGTTTGGCCGCCGGTTCGCCCGGGCTGTGCGTGCCTCGGGAGGCCGTGTTATTGTTGGTGGACATGGGCAGCGAAACCCCCATAATAGAGCCGAGACTTGGCGTTGTGCGGACGCGAATGCGTGGAAACGAAAACCCCGGCAACAGCGACGACCCCCTTTCACGAAGCTTCTACACATTCCCTTTCGTTCTGATGTGTCGCGGAGACATGTTTGGTCACCTAAGTCGCCTGCTCGCGTCGTCACACCCCCGCCTGTGCCCGGTATGCGGTGGATTGATCCCCGGTATTGAATAATGATTAACCCACTTAGGCCGTGGAGCGGCACTGCCTGTTTCCGTGTGCTGCTACGTTAAAACTCGGGAGCATAACAAGCCGTGTGCGCCGCGCTTTGGGGAACGGCCACGGTGCTGTGGATTTCCGGGTGTTTCTCCACCTGAGCTGCAGCAAAAGGGAATAAAGCGCCACCGTTTCCGTGTCGCCGGATGAAGAGCGGAGCGAGAACACAAGTCAACATGAGTACGTGTGTGTGTGTGTCAGCGATCACTTGGCAGGCAGGTTTGTTTGATCTCTGGGGACCGTCCACCTGGCCAGGTCCTGGGTTTCTGTCTTTGTGGAGGTGTTGTGTTGCACAGGTGCCTCCAGCAGACGTGGAACAGGCAGGAAACTGCATGCGGCTGAAGATCCATAGTTGTCGCACAAGACTCCGCCGAAGTTACATTACTGCATGTGGCTCAGTGTAAGAAGAACCGCTTGGCCTGTGGGGACACCTAATGTGAACCTGGCCATTTTAACAGATTAGAGCTGGCTGGATGAGGAGAGGTGGTGAAATACAAATTCTCTCCTTCCGACTGCTGCAAACCACTGAGGCTGCTGTGCCTGATGTTCACCACAGGCCACCAGTCCTTCCTTGCACGTTGCATGTTTCTCGGGTTTATCATTGCTCACATAATACCAATTTGCCCACCGCCCATAAACCCATGTTAAATGACAGGGCCGCTCTGACCTTCTCAAAAGAAACCGGTACCAGTTTGTCTCCATGTCTTTGCAAACAAAGTTGGGAGCCTCTCTTGTGCAAACACACTAATGCAATTTAAAATGTTCCTCTTTACGAGATACACTTAGTCGCCAATTTGTTAGGTCTACGTAGTGTCATGTAATGCAGTCTGTTACATGCAATAATGGTTAATATTGTTTTGGAAAGGTGTTTAATTGTGGAGGATATAGGTTGTGCTGTTGAAGCTGTGTCTTGCTACACTCGGATGTGTTTCTGATATATAGTCTACCCTCACTGATATAGATGGGTTGGACAAAATATTAGAAACGCCTCTCTGTAATGCAGTGCATTTCAACGGCACCACACAATGCAGCCTCGAATCAACACCTCTCTAAAACAAAAGCTGAACTTTATAACCATCCAGAAAGTTTGGATTTATTGCAGGACAGTTATATGACACTGCATTTGTTTTTGCTGGCTGTATTTAACAAACTGGCAAGTGTGCTCTGGTGGTGGTATGACATGTCAGCTGTAACGGTGTGAACCTCTACAATGATCGGTAGCAGTGATCTGCAACCATGTCCCACCTAAAGCCATTGCTGTGCAGGTTTTCATAGCTGCCAGATCTCTGGATGGAGCACCTGTAACCGGAGAACGGTAACAAAATTGTGACCGATATGCAGACCAATGGAATAAGTGTCTAAACCGGTCGAGGCAGATGACCGCCCACCCAGAGCCTGGTTCTGCCTGAGGTTTCTGCCTGATAAAAGGCAGTTTTTCCTTGCCACTGTCGCATAGTGCTTGCTCATGGTGGAATTGTTGGGTCTATACATATAGAGTTGGTTTAGACTTGTAAGTGCAAACAAGTGCTATGAGATAACTCTGTTATGATATAGCGCTATATAAATAAAATTTAATTTAACTGAATTGAGTTGAAAATCCAACTTTCAAGCTTCTTTTTCTGACCAGGTTTATTGAAGCTGTATGGCTTGTACGAGATGATTAAACAGAAGCCACACATGTTCCGCCAGCTGTTTGTTCCTAGCCTTTTGGAAAAGGTCAGTATTATGTCATTAACTGATTTTCTCAATGAATCTCAAACCATAAGTCTTGTTTTTTCACTTAACATTGTATGCTCATCCATAGGATTGAGCGCCTCTGGCGTGATGTCAGGATCATAGTTGCCAACAAGTACTATATGTTACTGCACTCCCTGGTGAAGGATGAACTATTTGACATCTCATAAACTGAGGACCTGTTCTACGCACACTATATCATTCTACCCAGACTTTAGACATACTTGGGGATATTTACAGAAGGCTGGAGCCATCATCCACTCAGCAGTGAAGGAAACTATTCCAGAGCAGACATGGCAAATTGGACTGATGCAGACAAACACTGTCCAGCCTGAAAGTCCAGAGGTATTGATAATACGTTTCAGTAAAAACTTGTGTTAGCAACCTGAGTTCACTGTTTTGGATTGTCACTGAATATAGAGTTGGTCTAGACTTGCTCTATATTAACAAGTGTTATGAGATAACTGTTATGATATAGCGCTATATAAATAAAATTTAATTGAAATAGTTAGTCATTTTTAAAATATTCTTTACTTTGTGCAATATGCATTGTCAAAAAAATACATCATATTGTGAGTCTTATTCCATAAGAATAATCTAGAACATTCCAAAAACTTGTTCAAAGTCTCCATTGTGATTTTCAGGAGCCAGATGTTGACTGGGAACTGATCATGATGGAGACGACAAGGATGCAGGGATTGTCGTTACTGAATTTGAGTGGCCTTAAAGTCCAGAGGAAATAACTGAACTTCAGTCAATATTTGAGCCAATTGACCCGAATACTCCAGTCAAGGAACTTTACCTACTCTGCTACGAGTATGTTGCTGCAAGATGCAACTCTTAAATGGAAGGAGAGAAAAGGCTTGTGAGACCAGCCTATTGACAATAACAATGCTGACGTTCACTGACAATCCATACAGATATTAAAGGTATTAAACATTCTTGCTTTCAGGGTTTGTACAAGGATTTGAATGGTTAGGAAATGCATTTTAACCTTGAAAACATTTTAAGTCATGTTTTCAAGTTTAGTAATATGCTTGAATTTGAATATACTGCTTAACAAATGGTTGATTTCAACATAATCTGGTTAATTATATACACAATTAAACCAAAAATATTTAAAATGAAACAGGACTGTTTGTCCCCTGGCATTTATAGTAACTGTTTAAATGTGATGATAAAGGCTTCAAGAGTCTGGACATTTTTGGTTTAGGTACCTTGGAAGTGCTTGAATCTTCTTAAAAAGCTATATGAACCTTGTGGTTTCATCTGTGATGCAGTAAGAAAGTAAGTTAAAATAGAACACACTTTACAATGTGGTACACAAATGTGAGCAATTACTGAGCAACAGAAACAAATAGATCTCCCATTCTATTCTAGGGAACAGAGTGGGAGATACTATATCAATTAATTATTAGGTAATGATTAGTAAATCATCACCTGGAAAATCAATGTAATAGCTGCAAAGTCTAACAAAACCTCCATAAAGTAATGGGCAGATAATGAAGTATTGAAAGACTACATTTTAATTACGCAGTATGATGTACCACTCGGGAGTGAACAAACAGTAGTGAATGAATGGCTAGTTCAGAGCTAATCAGGAACGGCTTATGAAGAAAGTGGCCGTTATTCCAATTCACATACATATGAACTAATCATTACATTTAAGTAGTTAATCTGTCTCTCACTTTGTAGAAATGTCCCCGTTTCCTAAGCTAGACAGTGTTTTTCTACTATTCTAATCAGGGTGCGTCTTTCCTCCGTTGGTCGGCTGCGGCCAGGTCCTATTGGCCCCTTGTTGGCGCGCAGGCATGTCCACGCCCCTAGCGCTTCTCCTCGTCCAATGGTTTATTCGGTCGCCCCCTGTAGGATGGTGTACCCCTAAACATAATATCCCTGAAAACATCTTCCAGTGCAAGTATATGTAGGTAACCTGAGTACAAATTTTCTAGGTGACCTAAGGGTTTTGTGGGCTACGAGACACCAATGTCACGCTCCAATGTTTCCATACATGGACATATGTTTCCTTTAAGAGTCAGGTTTTTATGGCTCTTTGTCTCCTCTAAGTGTCTGGTTTTACTCTCCTTCCTATGGCTTGTGTGCTGAGCCTAGTGTTTTATGGCCCATCACCCCACATTCCAAAAGAGGAAACCTTAACATCTAACATCTTGTTTGAAACCTATATGGTACTGATAGATCTTTGGCTCACAGTAACATTCATCACAGCATCTTAATATTCTCCACATACAATGAGGTCTACATTTATTACTTCACATATGCTGAGAATGAGACTGGAATGTTTACTTGGCATTACAGGCACCGCACTAGGCTGATTTAAGTCTTATTTATCAGACCGATAACAATTTGTACATGTTAATGATGAATCGTCCATGCACACCAAAGTTAGTCACGGAGTCCCACAAGGTTCTGTGCTTGGACCAATTCTATTCACCTTATATGTGCTTCCTCTGGGCAATATTATCAGGAGACACTCCATACATTTCCATTGTTATGCAGATGATACCCAATTATATTTGTCAATTAAGCCAGGTGCCAAACTTCAAGCATGCCTTAAGGACATAAAAACCTGGATGAACAGCAATTTTCTAATGCTTAACTCAGACAAAACTGAAGTTATTGTACTTGGCCCTGAACACCTCCGAAAACACATTATCTAAAAATATAGTTTCTCTAGATGGCATTGCCCTGGCCTCCAGTGCCACCGTAAGGAATCTTGGAGTTATCTTTGATCAGGATATGTCCTTTAATTCGCATATAAAACAGATTTCAAGGACTGCCTTTTTTCACCTACGTAACATTGCAAAAATTAGGCACATCTTGTCTCATGAAGATGCAGAACAACTAGTTCATGCATTTGTTACCTCAAGGCTGGATTACTGCAACTCCCTATTATCAGGCAGCACCAATAAGTCCCTTAAGACTCTCCAGCTGATTCAACATGCTGCCACACGTTTACTGACAAGAACCAGGAAAAGAGATCATATAACTCCAGTACTAGCATCTCTACACTGGTTATCTGTAAAATCTAGAATAGAATTTAAAATCCTTCTCCTCACCTATAAAGCCCTTAATGATCAGGCACCATCATATCTTAAAAAGCTCAT